>JARUHE010336710.1:0-10645 GCA_031471125.1 Archaeomysis grebnitzkii | reverse complement strand
TCAATTTAAAACTATTTATAAAATAATTTATAAAGTAAATTCCAAAATAGATTTGTCCAGTCACTTCAACTTTCTCCCTTAAATTTAAAAGGCCAACATTTTATTCTAAACAAACATTGCTCAAAATTCATTAATTAAAAACTTTGTGACACGAGACTTTTTGTCATATTTCGAAAAGTAAACTATATATAGAGCTACGCCACTACGTAGCACGCTCGATAACAACCATTCTATATCACTATGCTGTGTATGTTAACGATGCAGCTCTGAATAATAAATATAATGAAACAATTGTTTCACTTGGGTCAGATTTGTAGATAGAGTTCACATGGAAATATAGGTTTACCAACATGAATTACTTAATGCCGAGTTTTAAGTTTTAAATTAAAGTTTTTAAATATGTTTTTTGACAGTGTTCATAAAATATGAAGTTGTTTTAATGTATAATGCAAAAAACACATAAGTGCAATTGATGTTACTGCATGTATATTATTAAAATATTTGTGTAAAAAAAATAAAGTTTAAATGCATTGAAATAAGAAAAACCTGGAAGCTTATGTTTTACTGTTCATAAGACATAGCACATAAAAGAGTAGAAACAATTATGCTTCAAGTAATAGATTAAATTTGCAACATAGAACATGCCTGCAAGCGGTGTTAAAAATCAAGCTTAATTTATTGACTTAAAATTAATATCTTTTCTTGCTTAAATTTATTACCTCAGAATTTATTGATATTCTTAGCAATAATAATAATGAACCTTTTATAAAACAGAAATAATTATAGTGCTAGTACTAACACTTGTAATATTAAGTAATAATAAAAGAAAGTATAGTAATAATATTAATAAATATAGCAAAGTATTAATAATGGTAGACTTGATACCAGCTATTACTAGCTCAAACCCCTTCATTAAAACTTAAAACATGTAGCTCTTACATGTGTAATTCAGCCTTCATTCACCGGTGGTAAGGGGAAAAATGTACATTCTTTTTATTTTATTTAATTTTAATTTTATTTTTATTTTATTTTTTTTTTTTATTTTACTTTTTTATTTAATTTTTATTTTATTTTACTTTTTTATTTAATTTTACTTTGTTATTTAATTTTTATTTTATTTTACTTTTTTATTTAATTTTTGTTTTATTTCAATTTTTTATTTAATTTTAATTTTATTTTACTTTTTTATTTAATTTTTATTTCATTTTACTTTTTATTTTATTTTAGTTTGATTTTACTTTTTTATTTAATTTTAATTTTAATTTTACTTTTTTTTATTTAATTCTAAGCTCTATCATAGCTTAAATAGTTCACTATACATTGCTCAAGATATAACTTTTTTCTAATAATGGTGAAGCTTATAAATCATAATATAACAAAACACATTTTTTGTTTTAAGTAGCTTTTAATGGATTGGATTAACATACAAACGCACTCAATGCTTGAAAAGTCAATATCTGGTGCCACATAAAAATAATAATCTGACCCAACGTTGCTTAATTTTGCTGATCAAACAAAAAATACTTCCAACTTAGCAAAAACGGTGCCTAATATATATTTTATTTATGTTTTCTGTTATACTTGTTTTTTTAAATTACTCTTGGAGTAAGGTTCATACAGGTCCTCATTAACACGCACACACCCATGTATACATGCGCATGTACACACATATGTACATATTAAAATGCACACACACCCTATTCAATATAATCCTACATCTTATTTAACATAATAATATCCCGAAGCTATAGTTTAGATTTTCATTTAAATTGCTTTGGCAATTTGTTGCAAGCAATTCATCATTGCACAAAGCACGCGATGGAAAGGTTTAATTTTTCAATATGATATCATTGCAGAGCAATCTACGGTAGCAGTGAGGTGGAACACTTGAGCCCGAATTTCAATTGAATGTCATGAATGGTTGATAAATGAAAAGGAATGAATAGGTCAATCAATTGAATGCTGAGAGATATACAGAGGGATAAAACAGAGCGAAAATAAAGGAGAGGGAGAGAAAGATATTTAAAAACAAAGAGAGAAATACGAATATTTAAAATTGGAGAGAGAGAGAGAGATAGATAGATAGATAGTGAGAGAGAAAGCGATAGTGAGGATGATTAATCCAATTGGTTCGATGTGTTTTGAATTCATTTCCTCACCTGTTGTTTCTCCTGCATCCAACATGGCGGATCAGACACATCCGGTCGAACTGATAATAGTCACAAATGTTACGGAAAAATATTCTAATTGTCTATTTTTAGGCCTAACTGATTTTTTCTTCTTTGTGGGAAAGGATATTCGTTGAAAGGAAATTTGTTTTATTGGAATGACTTTTATGGGAAGAAACTGTGGGAGGTTTCATTTCAATTGTATTTCTTTCTATTACATATTTTTTTCATTCTCTAACGAGTCTTTGGAATTATTATTAAACTTGCCATAATTGCCATTATACTTTATTGGTTTTTGTACAATCTTATTGCATGAAATGATTTGATTTATTCAAAAAATAATGTTCCAATCGTAAATAACTCAGAATACTATAACATTATAACGTTTGAATAGCTTACTGGAAAGGGCGTTTCAATTTTAAGATCTTTATTTCATGGTTTTTCTCTTCCTTAATTCTCTTTTTAAACCTCTATCGTATACATATTGTTTGTTGAATCATATAACATTTGTTTACAAGGCTATATAGAATTGTATGAGACTGTATTATACTTGTTTACGATTCAATACGTCACCGTTTGTAGAAAGTTTTGTGTGTGCTGTGACAGGGTATGCAACTGTCCTGGTAACTGATCGCCGTTAGGAATTTCCGATATCCTGAATATTTCATTTAGTATTTGTCAACTATGTATTTTATATGTTTGTAAATTATGTTGTTTCGTTTTTAATTTTCTCATTATTTTTTTTTTAAATCCAATGTTATTAAATTTCAGTACAATATTGAGATCTAATATGAATACTGTTCATCTATGTGTTCTATATAAAAATATATAAACACATACATTAAAAAAAAACAAGAATGAAAAACTTGTATATATGTTTAAGTTTTACCAGATATGTGCTCTATATATAAATATATAAACAAAAACATTCAAAAAAATAAGAATGCAAAACTTGTACATATGTTACAGTTTTACTGTAGTTCAATTCATTTTAAAATAATGTTGCAAAGTGGAACATTTTCGCGAAAATGTAATTGTCAATTACTATGAATGGATGTTAAAAGTTAAAAGATTACTTAAAAAATAAAGAAATAATGAACGAACTAATTAGCATCTGCCATGTATAAAAATGTGTTGTAAAATTTTACGAGTTTATTTTTCACTTTCATTATATTGAAGCAATGTAATGCCAAGCAAAACAAGCAAACAACCATGCCTTTATGGCGTTGCATTAGTGGACCTCTTTGTTTGTTTGTTATGTTTAGTTTGTTTGTTATTTTTAGTCTGTTTGTTATTTGTTTGTTTGTTATTTTTAGTCTGTTTGTTATTTGTTTGTTATGTTTATTATGTTTGTTATTTGTTTGTTTGTTCTTTTTAGTCTGTTTGTTATTTGTTTGTTTGTTATTTTTAGTCTGTTTGTTATTTGTTTGTTCTTGTTTTTGGTTGTGTTTGTTTGTTTGTTTTTTTGTTTGTCTTTTCTTGTTTTATAATTTGTGTTTGTTCATCGTAACCAAATGGCGAATGTCTTGTGGTTTTCAGTTGTTTTTAAACATTATTATAACTTGGGTGTTTTTAGAATTTATATTTTAGACACAAAATTAAAATAAATTCTTCCAATTTTGTTTTCGACCATTCTTTTTCAAACTATATTTATTAGTAACACATTTTCGACTCATTGATCTTACTAACGTGATTCAAAGTTGTTGGTGCAACCACTTGATATAACTGTGAACTATTTCTGAAGACAAATTGGTTACGTCATTTATGTTTAGATTGAAAAATGTAAATAAAAATAAATTAGCTCTTCAAACGGTTGAATCATCAGTAATTATAATTAGTAACGTATAACTGATTATTTAAAAAGTAAATACAAACCCGTATTAAGCATCGCTGTTACACAAGTGTTAAATAATATTTTTATAGCTTACATATGACATATGTATAGTGTTAGGAGCCTAGAAGTTCCATTTATATTAAACTTGTTGATATCATTTTTATATTGTACTAACTTAGGATAAAAACTTTAAGGTTCTTAGGATATAAGTTATAATGTTTATCTATTGCATTAGCAATCATTTTTTCAAACAATTAAATTACAGTTTATTAATTAGCTTCAATTTCATCACGTGATTTATTTTTACAATAATAACCAAAATACAGTGAAATTACTATTGGAATAACCTTCATTACAGGGGATACGAGCTTAAGGCTTAACGAATTTCGTTTAAATCCAACAATACTTTATAACAACAACTGTAAGATGAAGTGAAACAAAGAATAATTGATAAATGATGAAAGATGTTACTTTTGTTGGAATAAATGCTTTCCACAAACATTATTTGCATACATTGTACACAACATCCGCCGGGATGACCCCTAATTGATATTAGTCTAAAGAGAGAAATATTGTAAATTAACTATGATAGAAGTAGATTTTTAAAGCTGACACTGTTTAATAATTGAGTTTAGTATTATTATTATTATTATTACCATTAATAAGATGTTTATTATTACTATTATTATGCCTTCCATCATTCCTCTTAACAAGAACGATCTTTCCACAAAAACAATGAAATACAAAGTAAATTGGAATTAAGTGTATTATTAAATTATAATGTAGGAAAGCACCAATTTATCCGATGTTTGCTTAACAATGCATTCATTTTCCGAGTAAAATATTCATGAATATGGAATTTAAAAGTTTCAAATTGAAGATTATTTTATAATTATAGTAATTAGATTTCGTGAATTTGGTTAAAACGTCGAATTTTTCCTTTTTGCTCCAATCCGTTTGGTTTAATTCTATGAATTTATTCACGTCTGTTATTATCTTGAGTCAATTGATGATCGTAGAGACGAGTTCGTCACATACAGTAAATAATATTTTCAATTGTATTTTTAATGCATTTCAATCTTTGTGAAGATAATCACACAGACGTGCGAGTTTTAATTCAGTTATTCACGTTCAGTTGAATCTCTGGAGAAAGGAAGATTTGCTCGGTTGGTGTGTAATGTTTGAAAAGTTTAAAAAAGGTTTTGTTTAGCTGTGGATGTAATTTGAATTGCCAACAATGTCCCTTGTCCCTTGGAGACATTAAACAACGCGTTGTTGCTTATCTGTTAAGGTGAGGAATGCTTACCTACTTTTCGTGGCGCGGCAGCTGGCTCCGACCAGTGTTCTCTATGCCTATGATTGTTAACAGCAATACTTGAAACCCTTGAGGGGGAATGAATTTTGTGAAAAAAAAACAATCAGAAAATAAACATAAATTATAGAGTACAATGTCCTTAAAATCGAGCAACACTTTTCAATTTACAAATTGACAAACATAACACAACTAAAATTTAAACACATGCATTTGAAAACCCTTTCTCACATCTGTCCAGAGCTCGCTCATTAAACTACAGTTCTCTCTTTATAAATGATGATAAACGAAACTAAAAGTTGAAACTTTTTTCTGCAATTTATTCTAACTGGAAAAAAAACAAATGAACATCTTCAGTGAAATGTAAGTCAACCAAAAGCCGTTTCAAATTTTCTTTTTGTTTATTTTCCAATATTTTCGATAACTTCACACACCTCGATTCTGGAATTGTGCATATTTTGCACACCTCTGCTGGCTTAATCCTTCGGTGTTTGAAGGGAAGTACGCTTGTCATGCAATAAGGATTGTTTTCAATAGTAACGTTGGTGGCTTTTAGTCCTTATGACTCTAATAGTCATGGGCTAAAATGACAAAACCAATAACAATAGAATTAAACATCAGATGTATGGTAATAGACGAGTGAAATTTGTATTGTTTTTTCTGAAAAATAATTCTAAAAAGCTTTTATTTATCCAACTTAAAGACTGAACACTTTTAGACATTTCTTTCAGTCTTAAGAATTGAGATTTTTATACCATGTTTCTATGTTAATGTTCCATGTTTCTTGGATACAAATGGTGCTAGATCTCCTGCATGATGCAATGTTTATAGTCTTGAACATCTACTAGGGTCAGTATACATTAACTAAGAAATAATTACATCCATTAATTTTAATTACAAAAGTATGTAATATTGTATACCCTACACAAAGTATTGTGTATAAAAAATATACAATCGTATATGATGTTATATGTCAATATACAATATGTTGAGATCCTTTCAATGATTATATTAGTTTTCTTGAGTGTCATGTTGCCCCAGTGATATGTAATATATTTAAGAGCTAATGTTGGAAAAATTCTTGAATGAAATCTGAGATTCGTCCTAATGTCTGAATACCTGAACAATTTTCTTCCTATAGGCTGTCATTTAATCACTATAACAAAAAAGGGAAACTAAAGTTTTCTCTTTATGTAAAATCCATCCATATATTTTTTTGACAGTGCATCTTAAACCGTCTTCTAAATAAATATGTTTTGTGTTTGGACATGAATGTGTAAGTAAATATTATTATATCTTCGGAAATCCAATACCGGAATCTACTTTGCACAGAAGGACTTTTTGTTTCTTCTTTGTATTTTTTGAGACGGTACAGCAGGTGATAAAAAGAAAATGGCGTCCACTACAGGATGGTAAATAATTCGTACAACTTTGAAGTTTAAAAAAAATATAAAAAATGAGCCCAATTGATTAAATTATTTTAATAGACCTTATATTGTTAATCTCCTATTCGTACGAACTGCAATTTATAATATTTTTTGAAAGGTTATCCTATTATGGTCTAATAAAACCATTTATCAATACGATTTAATTGAGTTGGGTACATCATCAATACTACCCAATTCCGCCCCTGGGGTAGAGCACTTTCCTGTGCAGAATTTTCCCATGGTTGTATCTCACCCTTTTTTAATTGAATCTATTCATAAAATGTTTTACACATGGTCTAATTATATGGTAAAATTTATATAAGATCTCTCCTGTGGGAATTTTTACAGATAAAATATCAAGTTTGTTGTTCTGCAGAAATATGGTTTCATGCTCGCGTGATTTTTTGAGAAATATTGGAATTAGTTTTTATGTAAAATGAGCGAGTCATATTATTTTTAAATGGTAAATATTGTTCAAAATTTAAATCATTTCTAAGTTTATGACCTAAAAAAAAAAGGTTTTTCCAGTTTTAAAAATATAAAGAGCAACTGAATACAACGTTCAGAAATAGATATTATTTAACCCTCATAAAATTAATTATGCTATCTAATGCAGGTAAGGACGAATACGTGATAAACATTAAAGGTTATTTATAACGATAACGATAGTTTATTCAAGTCCTTATATCAACAATTGCTCGTATGTTAGATGGTTACGTACTAAAGTTTTCATTAAAAGGGAAATGAAAGTCATGGACAATGACGCTATAACTTAGTTTTCATGATTCTTCTGCCTAAAATGTATTATTGTTATTTGTTTTATATATTTTAACCGTGAATGACTTCACACCATAACCTTAGTGGCACCAAAAAAAACGTTCACAGTTATACTGAATATAGAATAAACTTTAATTCAAGTGTCACGATAATACAAAACTCAAAAGTAAAAACTGTAAAATGGTAATTCAATGAATAGGTTTATTTGCTCTAGAGTCGGGGATTTAGTGTTGAACAATATGAACGATCCGTTTGAGTGGCTTAAAACAAGATCAAAATTAAGCTGATTACACTTCCCATCTATAGTTCAGATGCTTCTAAATCCCGGGACGCGATGCATTATTTTTTTTGGTTTTACTACTTGTCAAGTTTGTTTTGTTGGTGTGTGTGTAGGGGGGGGGGGGTAGTTTTATATTTCGCTCAAAAAGGTTTCATTTTTCCTTTCGTGAGGCAGTTTTTATTTTTTGCTATTATTTTGCTATTTTTTATTCTTAAGACTCGTGCAATAATAAGTGAGTCTTAAATAGAAAATGAGTCCATCATTTTTTCTAACTTACCAGACGTTACATCCCTTGAAACATCAACACTGAATCATATACGAATTGAATACGATTGTCTACGATATTGTACACGAATCATTCAACACGCAATGTTTGTAGAGTTGACAGTTTAATCACACCTACTTTCCCTTGCATGTCACTACGTATTTCCTCTCAACAGGACACAGTTCTACATAATCTGTGTTGCCCGAGGCATGTGAAAATTTTACTCACTGACGTTCCCAAATTTCCCATCGAGGGTGTTTTTAATCATGATTAGTCCATTATTGCATGAAGGATAAAGTCGGGATGTTCAATAAAGGTTATTTTCAATATTATTTTAATGTATTCTAGTCCTTACGACCTTGATTTGTCCTGCATTGATGGGCTAATCTTGATTAATGCGACCTTTGTTTGCTCAGGTTGGGAACCGGTGTCAACATTTCTTTCACGGGATTCTCTGCGAGGTTTTTCGACCAGATTCTTATTTGCAATCGCATTGTTATTGTTTAGTTTATTGTTATTGCTGTTATTTTTATTCATTTTATTGTTATTGTTGTTATTCTTGTTCGTTAATATTATTGCTAATTTTGTTGCTATTGTTTATTTTATGTTTATTATTATTGTTGATATTTTTGTTATTATTGTTTATGTTATGTTGATTTGTATTATTATTGTTATTTTTTATTTTATGTTTATTATTATTATTTTTGTTCTTTTCTTAATTGTTTATTTTATGTTTAATATTATTGTTTTTGATATTTTTGGTATTATTGTTCATTTTTGTTATTATTTTTTATTTTATGTTTATTATTATTATTGTTGTTTTTTTATTGTTATTTATTTTCTATTTATTATTTTTGTTATTATTAATATTATTGTTGAAATTTTTGTTATCACTTTTTTTTATGTTCATTATCATTATTGACATTTTCGTTATTATTGTTTCTTTCATGTTTATTATTATAATTGTCGTGTTATTATTCTTGTTCATTCTATAATCATTATTTGTTGTGTTCTTTTTAATATTGCTTATTTTTATTTTTATTTTGTTATTATTACTGTTTGTTTTATTATTCTTTTTTATTAATATTGTTTTATTGTTTATTAATGGTAGACCTATGTTGTAATCAATGTTATTGGCAATGTTTGTCTTGTTTTAAATAATCTTTTTGGTTCTTATTTTGTAACAACAAATTAGTTTTAGGCTTTTCTAGTCTTGAGCTTGTTAGTTTTCAAAAGTAAAAACTTTTTTATCAGAATAAGTTTAGTTATGTTTAAACTAATTATATTATCTTGCTCAATAATTTATATTCCAACCAACAGTATATAAAACAAATATTTGTACTATTTATCATTTTTGGAATGTAATTCATTGAAAATTTTTAGTATATGCTTTATGTTTGTTTTTGGTCCAATGTCAATGGCTTAGTGTGTTTACTACAGTAATAATACATTTACGAAATGGCCTCAAGTAAAATTAAATTTAACCTTTGCCTCCCATCAGCATTTTATGGCTCGGCCCTCAAAGCAAAATGTAGATCAATGTTACATTAAAAAAAGTTTCCATTGTAACGCTAACCCCGAAATACAAACACTTAAATGCAGCAATTAAGTATATTCCCAACGTGGTCTACAACGCCCATAAAAATCGAATGCAAATTTTCTCAAGACAATAAATTTTATTTTACTGCTCTTAAATAGCATTGATTGTGGCCTTAGGCTCTAGCCCTCGTGCGAATTAGGTTAGTGTCTTAACCCTTTAACTACTTGGTTGGTATTACCATTGATACTAAAATACATTAGAATTTGTTTTGACAATAACCCTTATTGTATGTGATGGTTTCGGTATTCTAACAATACAGTTAATTATCTTGTAGCTTTTTTTGCGGTGTAGTAGTACCTTATCTTTTTTATTACCTAACTACTGTCTTAGTATTTGAAATGTTGTCTTGAAATGTAAATAAATATTGAAGACTCTTTTAATCTAGAATTTAATTAAACAACTAATTAAATTAACTTTTCTTTAGAGTTATCATCCATATTTAAATAAACAACAAGGGTTATTTTCAATGTTAATATCAATGTATTTTAATCCTTATGAAAATGTATTATAGTCAAGCGTTAACGGGTTAGTCTAGAATAATTATTTTTATAAACACAAACACATTAAGCTTCAGACTTTCAATTCATGTTAGGCCTACAAGAATTATTAGCATACACTTCGTGATTATTGTTTTAAAGTTTCGCGAAGTTTGGTACTAATTAAATTTTAATAACTTCTTAATTATAGGTAAGTAAATGTTAATAGTTTGTATTTATTAATAATATTGTGCGAAGTTAGGTAGAGTTTGAACTTTGAATGTTGTATGGATAAATGGAATGTGGTTTAGATTCATTTTGTTTGTTTTCTATCTCACATAAATAAATAAATAAATATATATATAAACATACATAATTTTATATATATATATATACATATATATATTTATTTTAGTATATACTTTATATATATACAGTATATACTTTATATATATATATATATATATATATATATATATTTATATAAATAATCACTTGGAATGTAA
>JARUHE010336699.1:0-10646 GCA_031471125.1 Archaeomysis grebnitzkii | reverse complement strand
ATTCAAAAGTATAATGAAACACATTATTAAAGGTATAATGAAACATATTATTCAAAAGTATAATGAAACACATTATTAAAGGTATAATGAAACATATTATTCAAAAGTATAATGAAACACATTATTGAAGATATAATAAAACACATTCTTTATAATAAATATATAATGAACCACATTATATGAAAGTATAATGAAACACACTATTAAAGGTATAATTAAACATATCATATTTAATAAATATGTAACAACTAATGTAGAAAACAAAACGTCAAATAATTATCCACTACAAAAACAAGAACGCTTTCGAAGGAATGTATAAAAAACACTCATCGTTTTACTAACAGATTTCAGCATAAAAAAATTGTATAAATTTAATGAAACTTGAAAAGTTTTAGACCTCTATCAAAATATAATTTTTTGAACATTGTATCAATAACATAATTTATAATTTCAATTTCAATCTCTACAACATGATTAATAAATATCAGATGCTCAGCAACGTAAATGTTTCAATAGTGTCACCGACTTCTATTGAACTTTTACCTTCAACGTTCAGACATTTGAGTCATTTTTATTTATTTCCTGTTAAGATTCATATCGGGCAGATCGTTTTATAATTATCGTTGATGCAGTCAAGATCAATTGATATCAAACACATGAAATAATTATACAGCAGAACCAATTTGCATTCGTGTTTTATAATAATTTATCCTGAAAATATTAGTTAAATTTAACTTTATATCAGAAATATTTTCCTTTCAATAGTTTTAATGTAAAATCGTGATCTAGACCCAACTTTTTTTTAATTCAATCAGAATCGTATAGTATTGGGTCGAGATCACGTTTTATGTCTTAACACCAAGACTTTTGGTAAAATAAATTTTTTGCCATCCAGAAAAACCAGCTAATCACAAATGATTGTTCATGTTATGGTAACATCAATAGCTTATGTTAGCATACCTTAATTTTGGTAATAGTTTATTCTTTAAATGCTATTTAGAAACATGTCACACTTCCTTTAAAATATGTACAATAAGACATTAATATGGCTTTAGTTGCAAAAAAAATCACAGGTTAACAAAAAATTATCAACAACTTACATAATAAATTATTGTTATAACACGTTTTAAAATGTGTTGCATTATAATAAACATACATAATAACAATAAAATTACAAAATTTATAATACATTAAAAAGTCAATATTTTCTATTCGATTTTAGTTTCATCTACACTACATTGTGTTAATCAAGTTTCCTTAAGCTATAACCGAATAAATTATTAACAAGTAGTTGTCTCGATACATATGAACCACTTGTGAGAAATTACAATATGCAAGGACATAATATAGCTTTGACTTGTATGTTAACTGCGTCTTGCACTAGAATTTAATTAATTATGTCATAGCCCAATAAGGTTACAATTATTGTTTTCTATAAATGAAAAAATATATTATTTTACATAACAATTTTGTTGGTAGGAATTTTTTTGAAATAATAGAATAAAATCTAAATCATAAATGTTTTTGGTTGAAAACAGAGACAAATGTAACGTTTAAAAAAAATTATGGATCTTTAAATTGCTACTATTTTTGCTGTTTTTAAGTTATACTTAACATATATAATTGATAAAAACTATCACTATAATTGGTACATCATTTTGTTGGTATGAGCTTTCGTGAAATAATAGAATAAAACTTATATCATTAATGCTTATAGTTGATTGCTTAAAAATTAAACTAAGTATTAGAAAAGTGGAAACTTTGTTTATCGTTCAACTTACTGTGCATTTGTTTGTACCGTAAGGTAGATTGTAGATTTTAGATTGTAGCGTAAGGTAGATTGTAGATTTTAGATTGTAGCGTAAGGTAGATTATAGATTTTAGATTGTAGCGTAAGGTAGATTGTAGATTTTAGATTGTAGCGTAAGGTAGATTGTAGATTTTAGATTGTAGCGTAAGGTAGATTGTAGCGTAAATTAATTTATTTTAGTTTGTCTTAAGATAATTATAATAGACTTTTTTTTCCAAAAGAAAATTGTTTTAAAATGTCAAAAAACTGTAAAATACCTTCATATTTTATTAACATGGAAAAGGCATATTGCAACAATTTTTAAAGTAAATTTAAGTAATTTAAAATATGCTACAATCAACAAATTTGCTGACGTGGATATGAAGTGAAAAACACGTGGCACAATCACTGCAATTCAAATCAAACAGAATCGATCCATATCAATCTGGGTAGACCTGAATTGATTCTGATTAAGCAGCAAAGGCAACAATTGAAATCAATTAAATTAATACAAAGAAGGAAATGATTCAATACCCAAACCTCGGAACATAACTGACTTTCTTGTATATAAAATGTCTAAATAAATAAAAAGAAAAACAGGACTGGATCTCAAACCAAAAAATCTAACCTGACTCTCTAGTATATTATAATCATTGATTACATATAAAATGACATGGCTGAAAGTACAAACCTCAGAACCTAATTTGACTGTCTTGTATATTAAAATCTTTGAATAAGTGAAAAAACATGACTGAATCTTCAATTCTTAATGTTTGGGTCGGTTCGCGCACATGCGAAAACACTTTTGTTATGTAACAACAACACCGTGGTGTATTTATCCGTGCATTGCTGTTAAAATCGTTGGTCAAATGTAGTTGTTTCATGGAAAATACATGCGTCAAATCAGAAATAAATATGTTGCTTTGAAAAAAGAATGATTATATGTTGTTAATTTATTTTTTATTTTATTTTTATATTGTTCTATGTCTAAACCCTTGTAGATTATATATTTCTTAGTTAGAAAGAACAATTTCTTATGGTAAATTTATTATCTAAAAGTAAACTTTGAGTGCGCCCCTCTACAATTTCACTCCAGGGAAGGACGTTTGGCTACTGAGGCCCTAAGCTCTGTGAAATTTGAGGCCCTTCTTTTTTATGAATTAAGTTTTAAGTAATGATAAGCATAACTATGTATTTTTTTTAATTATTCCTCGATGGTGTCTGGTCCTAAGCGATAGCTTATTTGGTCTATAGGTAAGTCCAGCGCTGCTCCACCCACCGGTCATTTTCGATAACTTTTTCACAGTAAATTTGCAGGTGTTGGTGCAACCACTCGTTTATTAATTCACCAAAACGTGTTATTGCAGATGCAAGTGAAGGACCTGAACAGCAGCCTCACTGCCATGGATTGGCTGCCTCGCCTCAACGCCAAAGGAGCCCTCGGGGCGGCAGGGCTGGCTGGGGCCACCGCCGTTACATGGCTCGACATGGTGGGGGGCGACACACAAAAGGGGGCGGAGTCACCCAACGATAAGGAGGCGGGGTCACCCAACGCTGACTACGGTCTGGCAGACTCTTCCACGCCGCCGTCGCCGCCTATCGACACCAAACCGCCTTACAGGTGAGACTTTTTGGTTATGTGAGCCATTGTTATACTATGGGAAGGTGTTTATGATGTGGAAGGACTTTTATTGTGTGGTAAAATTTTTAAAATGTGTAACACTTGGCAAAATTGAAGTCAAGAGGATTCAAATCTTTTTCTATATTTACTTTATGAGGAAAAGAAATAATCTTGTAGAAAAGTTGCTCACCCCGCTCCCCTCTTCGCGAGGTCAGTACAGGACAATGCGGTCCTTGCTCTCCATGTGTTTGCTCGCACTTTGGGTTTTTGTTATATACCTTTTTTCTATATATAGTTAATTGTAATATGTATTGAACCAAAATGAAATTTTTATTCTAGTCATAATATTCGCGTGACATACTCATTGAAAGATCGAGATGAGGGATAGAAGGCCAAACATTATGACTAAGTTCACAAGTTTATGTAATGATGAATCACTAGACATTCCGTGTTTACATCTCCAATCAGATTACATCATGACTCACTCACATTAAATAATAATAATAATATAGAGCTTATATCACGCTCATATGTACAATTTACATAATATAAATTAAAAATGAGAAAAAGTTAATAAAAAAATAAAATAAAATCATATAAAGATAATTAAGATATGAACTCATCTCGACTTGTGTTTTTGTCATTTCATTATCTTTGTTTCGCGTCATTTCGGTTAGTCACATCACTCTCATATCTTCATTGGTGCTTGTCCTCCATGTCTTCCTTGGTCTTCCACCCTAAACCATCAGTTCACCAATTGCCATCAAGTGACCCTCTGGAGTCGACCTCACAACATGGCCGAATAATCTCCTGTGTCTCAGTTCCTCCTCCAATTCTGCCAATCCGCACCTACCTGCCACCTCCCCACTACTTAATTCAGCCTGCCAACGAATCCCAGCCAAGTATTGCAGCATTCTCCTCTCACAACCCCTCAACACGCTCATCAATCCACCCATCAACGTCAAGTCTCAGCTCCATAAAATAAAGCAGTCCTCACACAGGCTCGACATTCCAGGTCTCTTCTCCTGAGGGGAACGCCTCGATTCACCAGCAACCTCGAGATATTTTCCCCTTAGACGAAGCAACCGCAACTCTTCCCCTCACTGATCCCTCCAGACCCGCCTGACAGGCAAACATATCGTCAAATTTAAATACAAATTTAAAATATAAACTAAAATATAAAATAAAATATATATTACAATATAAACTAAAATATAAAATAAAATATATATTACAATATAAACTAAAATATAAACTAAAATACAAATTACAATATAAACTAAAATATAAAGTAAAATATAAATTAAAATATAAACTAAATTATAAACTAAAATACAAATTACAATATAAACTAAAATATAAAGTAAAATATAAATTAAAATATAAACTAATACATAAGTTAAGATATAAATTAAGATATAAACTAAAATATAAATTAAAATATAAATTAAAGTATAAATTAGAGCATAAAGTAAAATATAAGCTAAAATATAATTTAAAATATCAACTAAAATATAAATTAAAATATAAATTAAAATATAAACTAAAATATAAATTAAAATATTAACTGAAATATAACTTGAAAGACAATTTAAAATAAAGCTTACAATATAAGTTAAAGCATAACTTGAAGTATAGGTGAAAACATAACATGAATTATGTCTTGAAATCTAATTTAAAATAAAACTTAAAATTCAACCTTTATACATTTTATCATTTGCCAAATTGAAAAATACAAAAAATAATAAAAAACTCAATACACAAATTCAAATGTAAGTTAAAATATAATTCAAAATGAAAGTTAAGAAACAAATTAAAAACATGACATAAGTTAAAGAATAGCTTAAAATAAAATTTAAACTATAAGTTAAAACATAATTTAAAATCTAAGTTAAGGTATAAATAAAAATACAAATTAAAATCTAACTTGAGATATAAGTTAAAATGTAACTTGAAATATAAATGAAAATTTAATTAGAAATATTAAAAATAAAATTAAAATATAATTTAAAATCTAACCTTTGTATGTTTAATCATTTACCAAATTGAAAATTTGATGAAATTTTAACATCTTTGTTGTTAAAATTTATTTAATATTTCAATATTTTAACTACCGCGAAGACCTTTCTCGGATTTGTTTGTGCCATTCTGTGATTATTATCAGCCATCACACTCAATGTGCCAATATTTTTTTGTTTAAAAACATTTTACTTAGGAATAATTAAACAGACTTTATTCAACATTTTATTCTTTTGAAATAATATAATTGTATTATAAATTATTTTTTGTTCAAGTTTGTTAAAAATAATGGTTTTATTTTTCCAGTATTAACTTTTAAAATTACAATTCTCATATGTGTATATCTATGACTAATTATGATTATATTCCACTTGTTAAAATATTTTATAACATATATAGTTTTGTGTTCATCAACAAAACTCTATAAGTTTAGCATAAAAATATGATCTACTTTAATATAAGTAATTTATTAGCTTCACTTTTGCAGTAATACATACTTTCGCTCTGAAATATCATGCTATAAAACGAAGCATGTAATTAATTTCAAGTAATTTAACACGCATATCTTTAAACTTGAACTTCCTAATGAAGGTTGGTATCACAATGAAAAATTATTTTTTATGTTCTTTCATTTAATTTGTTTATATTGTTAAAGTGTTTCTTTCTTGTGTCGCTAATTGTTTTATAATTGTTATTATCATTCGCAGCGAGGGGAAGAACACGTTTCTACTGCTACCTTTTTGTTTGATTTTGTACACGCTTCTCCAATGTAAATTGAACAAGAAACATTAATATTGGCAATTTCCTTTATTTTACACATGAAATCATTTGGGAAAAAACTTTTGCTCAACTTAATCATATATAAACCATTTAAAAAAAGTATTATAAGTTTTAAGTATAAGTTAAAAAGTTATTATAATTTGAACCGTTTTAAATTTTTGTTAAACTTACTTTTATTTTGTAATAACAAACTATAAATCTTTTGACTTAAGCTGTGTTCCATCATATCAAGAAAGCTATCGCCAACCAAATTATGTACCAATCACAATAAAATAAAATAAATAAATCTTAAATGTTATATGTGCTGTTTAATAATTAATAACAAAAGGAGTCAAAATGTTTAAGTTTGATTGCAATTCACTATACCCCTTTTTTTGTTTGTTATCTTTTTTGGAAGAGTTTCATTCTAGAACAAAAGATTAAAGTCAAAAACTTCGAAAGAAATCAATCAAATTGGTTTAATCTACAATTTATTAAACTAAAATTGTCCACTACACAAATTTTACTTAGGCGCTTCACATGTTTTGGTGCAACCACTTTTTTAATTATAATTTACTATCCAAAATGTTAGATAATTAAAAAGCTGCATTCATACAAAAACTTCTGGATTTTTGCAGCCTGTGTCGCACATTTTCAATTCGATGCATTAATCATTGAATCTTAAATCGTTGGTCATATACAAAGTAATATTCCTTTGATGATTATTACAAAACTAGATTCTCTAAGTGTTTAAATATTTGATAAAATATTTAAGACCTGTTTAAATATTTTATAAAATATTATAATTAATCTTACAGATATGAGGGAAAATTGACTGATGTAAATCACAATTTGACTATTTTTACTTACGAATGTCGACCTTTATGAATAAAAAAAACAAATCATTTCAATAAATAACAAACCTAAAACACATTTGAAATGAAATTGCTCACATGAGTCATTCGCTAACTGTTTTAATATAATTTAAGGAAAAATATTAACAGTTATGTAACAAATTTGATCATTTATTGCCATGCAAATGCATCTTATTTATTATTCAATGAAGAAATATTTGATCGCAAAAGGTTAATACCTTGGAACTACAATTAAGTACTAAATTTAACACTGAAATTATCACATAAGAAGCTATATTGTACATAATTAAATATGAAGTTTGTAAAAGCCAATATTTAATATTTTATATATTATTTCATTTAATTGATTAATGTTAGCAAAAATGTTATCATTTATTTTCAGGTATTTTATTAGACCTTAATATCTTATTCATGCTGAATCATCCCTCATCTTAATCCAAACCTTTACACAACATCCAAATACATATCTCAGCTGTGTTATATAACACCTTAATGGATAATTATACGTTTTCGTTTTTAAAAAATCATCCAAAATTGAATCAGTGTGTGAGCTTTTCTTTATTGTGCTGTGGTAATCTAAACTAGCATAAGGTATAATATTTACGGTTTTTATATCATATCAACAATTTTACCATAAAGCTTTACGTTACCATTTTCGGAATTACATAGTAAGATCCAATAACCCGAAAATACGTTGTATGGTTATTTATATGTGTTTTTACCATAAACATGGTGAAAAAAAACATGGTATATCACCATAAAGATGGTAAGAAAAATAAGGTATGTTACCATAGACATGGTAAGAAAAATAAAGTATGTTACCATAAACGTGGTAAGAAAAATAAGGTATGTTACCATAAACATGGTCTATAACTAGCTTTTTCTACTTACCTAAGTAGTTTCATACAATACCCAGAATTGTTAGTCAAAAAAATGATTGCTTAATGAATTTTACAATTTAATTTTACATTCCGAAGCTATATTTATTTTTAGTTAATTTCTTTACGTTAGTTTTTATATAATGTTTTTTTCTATAAAGTTTTTGTCTCAAAAGTATTTGGACAAAAATGGTTAAAAAGTTTTTAATAAACATTTTATTTATTATTAAGTACATTTGTTTCATTTGTTTACAATCTTAACAAAAGAAATAATAAATGTGATTTATGACTTGACAGTTCAAAAAATAGTTTTTTAGGTCGCAATGGTAAGCAAACTATTTAAAAACATTTTTCAATAATACTTTTATAAAATGAAATATTTCAAAACTTAAAAAACCTAAATTCTTATATATAAGAGTTATTATATAGAAGTTATTATTTCACTTTATTATGAATTATTTATTAAATTAACGTCAATAGCTGATATTATCTTTGTCTATATCACGAAATATAATTATGTTGCGTTTTCACCAAAGGGTCGCTTGTTATTCAGCTTCAAATAATATTTTGTAGCTTTTTAATTTTTCAAACTTTGCAGCTATTGTTTAATCCAAAAAAGTTTTTCAAATGTTTTATAAACTTTTATAACGCCAATTACATTTATTTGCTTTCATGGATATATTTAATAATAAAATATCAACATTTTATGTCGAAATGTAATTTAAAAAAGGCAAAGTCCTAAATAATTAAATTTGACAAGAGAAACATGAAATGGTTTATTTATTGTTTGCTAAATAGTTTTATATTTAAACAATTTTCTATCCAATTTTTTGTTTTATATAACAAGAAGTTTGAACAATTAATAATGTATTCAATATTAAATAATTCTTGTAAGTAGTACAGCAAAAAGTGTTTTTTTATTTCTTCAAGTTTCATAAATGTTTTTTTTTAAAAAACTATTTAATGAAAATAAATATTACGTTGTCAAAATTTGTTAATTTTGATTATTATGTTCAAATCTATAATTAGTTACTTCTGCATATTTTTCTTATATGTATATTTGATTGATAATTTTTATAGTATTTATTACTATTATTATTTGTTATTTGTTATTTGAATTTTGCTCTTTTTACTATTATTACTTGAACTTTTTTTTCTTACTATTATTATTTGTATTTTATTTTTGTTATTATTAGTATTTGTTACAATTATTAGTAGCAATATTACTTTTTTTGTGTTTCTGTCATGTTATTATTCTTACCATGTCATTCTTATTAGCCTATAATTATTCTAATAATTGTTATTTATAATAATGTATTTAGTTATTAAAACATTTAAAGTAACTTGTGATATTATTTTTAAGTAACTTGTGATATTATTTTTAAGTAACTTGTGATATTATTTTTAAGTAACTTGTGATATTATTTTTAAGTATTGTTAAATTTATCGTAAACAATGTTTAAGCAATTTTTAGAATCATATATGTATTTGAAAAACTTGAGTTTTTGTACTGAATATTATAGAGTATAATGCAAAATAATTGAAAATGTCAAGTTTATTTATTTATTAAATTGGAATCAATACAATATTTTTAGAATACATCTAAAAATAGTAAATGTTTTAATATTTTCATTTATTTTACTCTAATTAATTTAATTTTAAATATAATGAATGAACTCTTGAAAAATTAGTTCAAGTATTCAAATAAAGGTTATTTCGAATGAATTTGTTTGAGTATGTAACTATGATTAGTTAAACAAAGAAAATTCAAATATTTATTTTAATCAATATACATCTAATGATAATCTTCCAATAAAACATAATTTTTAAAATTTATAGAAATACATTTTCAAACAAGGAAATGCAAATGTTGAATATTTTTTTAATTCTAATTATAAAAAAATATTTAACAGAAGGTGTTTTCAAATTTAAAAAAAATTGAAAATAAGGTTTTTCAAAATGTTAAAAACAAAATTAATAATTTCAAACTTTTATATTCAAATTAGGTGAATTTATTTCAAAATAAAAGGTCAAAACATTTAGAAACTGTATCTTGCAAGCCAAATGTTTTGTAGAAGTTGTACCTGAAAATATGTTAATTAAGTATTTAAAAATTAATAAAATCTATAAAGATTATTTATTTTCATTAATACTGACATAAAATATAAAAAATAAGTTGCTTCCGGTGATTAACGATTTTTAGTCTTTTACTGTGCTTTATATTTTAATTTCCTTCTATTTTATTTGTATCCATGACTGGCATTTTACCTCATTTTATTTACCGTATTTATGGTAACGATACCATAAATTATCATAAAAAAAAATCAGTAATGTTTCTACCTTATTGTATGTTTTAAAAACTAATTGTATGGTGATATAGTTAGTACCGTACCATAAATATTGTAAATACCGTACCATAATTATTGTAAATACCGTACCATAACTATGTTAAATACCGTACTATAATTATTGTAAATACCGTACCATAACTATTGTAAATACCGTACCATAACTATTGTAAATACCGTACCATAATTTTTGTAAATACCGTACCATAACTGTTGTAAATACCGTACCATAATTATTGTAAATACCGTATTATATGCTATGTTTTGTGGTAATACAATTAGTTAAAGTGATTACTTTAATGTTGCCTTTTTTTGTAGGTATAGTTCAAGTACCACTCAAGTCCTTATAAACTTATC
>JARUHE010336688.1:0-10646 GCA_031471125.1 Archaeomysis grebnitzkii | reverse complement strand
CAGATGCTGTTGGCGACAGCGCTCTTTGCCATTGTAGCTAATGTGCTGTATAATATTCTATAATAATAATAAAAAAATACTCGACAATTACACAAATTTAGATTTTTTTTTAAAATATACAAGCATAGATTTTAATGCGTAGCATTTACTCGTGCTTGTTTTAATTGTTCTTATGCTGAATTATTCTTTATTCCTTTACTACCTCAACATTGTTCATTGCAAAAACTTTCTTTAAAATGTGGCAAATCACTCAACCGTGACTAATTTGTTCTAATTTGAAAAAGTTATTTCGTAACTTCATTTTTATATGTTTAGGTAAGGTATGACCATTTCATCTTTCAATTCGCATATTACCAGTACAGTACATGTACATATACCAGTACAGTACATGTACATATACCAGTACATGTACATATAGGCAATATATATATGCATGAATTAAGTTTTATTATTAACAAAATAATAAAATAGTATATGCACTCGTTAAAAACATTTTCACATTTAATTATTAACAAATAAGTGAATTTGTTAAATTAGTTTTTTATTTATTAATTGAACTCTAAATATATTCCAAATCCAATTTTCATTGCAGTCCAAATATATTGGTTTCATTATTTATTTGAAATTGGTTTTTATTTAAACCGAATTTGCATCAACGAATTTGTGGTTATTATAATTAATTTATATTTAATTTTAGGTCCAATTCCTTTTATATACTTTCATGAACTACATTTTAATTTGCTAAAAGCTCGATTAAAAAAGATTTTTAAAACTAATACTAATTTTTAATGTGACCTGTACACAGTTATTAATAATAATAATAATAAAAACAATAATATTTAACTTGCCAGGTACGCATAGTTAATAATAGCAATACTAATAATAATAATTAATGTGCCAGAGGTACGCACATTTAACATAAATTGTATAGTTAATTAACCCAGTTGGCAAATAAGAATCTTTGGCGTGTTAGCTGGCAAAAGTGAGCACATCATTTCATTTTACTTCAGCCCTTTACTCCAAAGGAACGACTTCGTCCCAAGCAATAAGGGCGTTTCCAGCAACAAATTCAATGCATTTTCGTCCTTAAGGCAATCATTCACGAGAGGCGAAAGTGTTAATGGAGGTGAACATATGTTCAAATACTTCATTCAAATTATGTTGAATTGTACATCGAAATGACAGATTTTTTCACATCATTCGTTCAAACACATTTAACTTTTGTGGACTTCTTTCTGTTTTCCGTTGTCGTCGTCGTCGTCATCCGCAACGTTGGACAATAACTTAAATACTTGAATGATAATATTTTATGAATTTTGGTAATTATTTATTTATTTCAGTTTTAAATATAATTTTATATTGGGTTGACAGTTCTTCTCAATGAATTAATTGTACAATTTTTCAAATATTTGTTTTCATATTTTGGTTTTGATTTGTATAAACTTTGGTTCAGAGATTATTAGTTAATTTAATGTTTGTTTATACATCATTAGAGCAGTTTTGACAAACAGAGCTGTAGATAGAAATACATATTTTAAACATACGAAATATATAATTATGGAAAGATGTTCATGATGGAAATACCAAAATAGGAAATGATTACAAAAATTAATTAGATTTGGGGACTTGATAGTGCAAGAAAAGCCCTCAAAGTCAAGATCGCCCCATAAAAATTGGCTTCAGTTCAGTACTTTTCTCAAATTTTTTTCCATAAAACAAATTTCATTAATTTGTTTTTGTCAAAATAGTTATGATAACAAAAATATCAAATATTTTATCCATTTTTAAGTAGATTTTTTAAGTTGAATCATCATTTCATGTTCAATTATTTGACTTTAAAACCAAATTTTCAAAAATAGCGTTCAATCTCTTAGCAGGTTCAGCGTTTTGCAGTCCCAATATGGATAATGAGGTATTCGACTGTTCATGTCTGCTATAAATTAAATGCATGTTCATGTTAAGTTAGTTTACTTATTAGAACTGTTGTTAATATTTTAATTCTAATGACTTTGCCTGGAATTAGAAATGATACAACAATTATTCAAGTTAATTTATACGTAGTCTTAGAATTAATATCATCATTATATTTAACCTTCATCTTAAGTCATTAATGCTAAACATAAAATAAATCAAGACCATTAGATTTTTTTATTTCTTAAAAAACCTTTAAAAATAATTCTTGTTTTATTAATATCATCTTCACTTTTAAGCTTTATTTGTATACATTTAATTTATGGTTTCATGTATTTAAATTTGATTTGTGTTGCCAAAATCGTTAATTTATTTTTTAAGGTTTTACCGTCTATTGCAATATATAATGGTTTAAAACTGTCATTACAATAAATACACATTTATACGTGTGTTGCTGGGCCTATGTGTATCAGTGTATTTCGGTGTACATGTGTATGCCATGCGTATGCAGGTGTACATGTGTATGCCATGCGTATGTAGGTGTACATGTGTATGCTATGCGTATGTAGGTGTACATGTTGAGTAAGGTGTTGTTGAGATGGTTTCTCAAAATGGTCGAGTTGTTAAATAAAAAAGAGCGAGCCATAAATACCTGAAGGTTTATTCCAGGAAATTCCTAATCTCAACAATACCTGGTCAGGATTCTCTGCAAGACTGACTTCATTAGCACAATGGAAGGGCAATACGTCTCAGTGGCATGACCAGTCTTATTTAATATTGGTAAAATGTTTTTTAATTTAGTCTTTTTAAATATTATTGTTTATATTATAGTTTTTGACGATTATGCAGTGTAATAAAATTCAATAACATCTTTTTTGAGTGCTTTGAAATATAAATTAAAAAATATATTTTGTAATATTCTGGAAACAAATTATTGTAATTATTGTAATTATTGTTGAATATTGTGAAAAAATGTCAATAAACTTTAATAAAATTTCGTCAATTTGTGATATGATACTTTTAAAAATATATTCTGACATTTAAAAAAAATGTATTATTCGTTAAGTGTTTCAAGTTATTAAGTAAATTTAATCGACCATTATAACAAATTAAGTTTAATGCGTTAAAACGGCCCAATTTCAGCAATTTTGACATTAATCACTAAATTAATTTATGTTTACCTGAAGAAATAATTATTTTACCAAATTAATATTCCGCTTAAGCCTAATTATTATTTCTTATTTGGACAGAGCTGATACATTTCCAAGATGGCGTCGGAAGATGCCTTACTTATTGGTTACTTATTTCTTACTTATTACTTACTTATTGGCTGCTTCTTTTCTTTTTTACACAAATATTTTTTCTTACAATTTTTTTTTTTCAAGAAAATGTTTATTTGATTGTTCGATTATTTTTATTGAGATGTATTATATTTTATATGCAAATTTAATCATATTATATTTATCTGAGAGAAAATATTAAGCAGCCATGGTTTGTAACATTATGCAATTGAATTCACTTAAACTATTTAAATTTTAGTCTAAATATTACTGAAGCATTTACAAAATGTATTCAAACTTTAATTAAATAATTATTTAAAATAGTGTTTTGTTTATTTGCATACAATTAAAATAGTTAAAACTAATTGCTCAATTTGGACAATTAAAACAGAAACACTTCATAATATTTAACTGCGAACAATGTTTAGCAAACAAATTCCACAGAAATAAAATTACTTTTAAAAATATTTATAGTCAAAGATATATAAGAAATTATGTTAAGGATAATGGCTATTAATAGTAATAGTAAATACTGATAATAATTATAATAGTGGTAGTAATATTGATGATACAATACAGTACAAAATATCCATGCAAAAATAACTATTTAAATATAATTAATAAAATAGCTGAATAAAAGTTTCAAATATTAAATATATTTAAAAAAAACTCAACAAATTATGCCTCCCAGCCGAATAAATTGATTGATATTTACAATGCTATTATTATTACCGATATAGATCGTAGGCGTTAACGCAGAGATTTATTATACCACTACTGATAAAATTGTTGCTGGTGGTAACAGTTTTAAGGATCCCGAGCCAATTTTTTACCCAATTTTGTTCATAATGAATTTGCAGTTATTGGTGCAACCTCTTATTACAGTTGCACTAAGATCAAACTTTCGCAGTTATAACTTTGCTACCGCAATTGTTTTCTGGACAAAACAATCAATTGCAATAACTTAGCTACCGCAATTGTTTTCTGGACAAAACAATCAATTGCAATAACTGTATTTAAAAATATACCTTACAAGACACCAGTAACCTAACCTCTATAAAAGTTGAATGAAAGTCTAAGACTAACTCAATACTATTATTATGTATAAATGAAACATTGAACTGCCCAGATAGGCTAGTCTTGTGTCCCACTTGTGAAAGGCAAGTAAACAGGAGACTACTAAGCAGTAGGTATGGATGTCCAACAAAAGTTAATTTAATTTAAGATTTATTCTAGCTTAAATAATTTGTAAAATCTTTTCGGACGTTTGGTACTTAAGATGCTACGAAATGTAATTAAAAATATTACTAAATATACTAGAAATAGTATTAATTAATTAAAAATATTACTAAATATACTTGAAATAGTATTAAAGGTAATTAAAAATATTACTAAATATACTTGAAATAGTATTAAAGGCAGCTTAACATTATACTAAACGTATTTAAAGTGATATTTGAAGTACTTTAAATTAAAGCTGCTTATGATTATAGCAAAATGAATTTAAAGATTTATTTTAAGTAACACAAAAAACTACTTATAATTATACCGAAGGGTACTTGTAAATATTATAACATCTAGATTATTTACCTAAAAGTATACTAAATATTATTATAATTATATTTATATATACTACATAGCAATACGAATATCCTAAATTGTGTTTAAAATCATTCTACTGATAAGTATACTGGCAATAAAGGTGAAATAAACTAGAATTATATTTACTAAAATATTTTCAATATACCAGATCTACGAAGTTATACTGAAATGTACTAAATAATTATACTGAAATGTACTAAATAATTATACTGAAATGTACTAAATAATTATACTGAAATTTACTAAATAATTATACTGAAATGTACTAAATAATTATACTGAAATGTACTAAATAATGTGTATACCATAAACTGCTAAAACGAATTCTTAATTATAGAGAAAATGGGCGGAGTCATTTTATCAGATTTGAAACCACAGAGATTGATCAAGATTTTCTCACACAAATTGAATGCAATGTTTCCAAATAAAATCTCGAGTTGCAAAATCTTCAGAAGGTGAAATATGTTTCTATAAAAACCTAAAAAAAAACTGTTCACAATTTACTTCACCGTAATATACTTTGTATTTAATAAATGTAACAATTTGAAGTTTAAAAAATACTAGGTTAGTGAAATATTTCTTTATCATTTATATTTTATAATAATCTGTATCTTTTCATATTGAATGTAAACTAATATTCATATACACTGTGTTTTTATATCCATTTATATTTGGATTGACAATAGCACAAGTGAGGTAAGTTCTGTTATTTGAATGTGTGTTGCCTCACTTGTTTATTTCGTTCATTAAAGGAAGCTTTACTTTGTATACATTTTATTTGTTAATTCTTTTGAAATACCAAAACAAAAAATGTTAAATTTTAAAATAGTTCATTCAATTGTATTCAAATGCGATAAATAAAAACATTTTTAGCTCACCATTTTAAAATGGATTAACAATATTAAAAAATTAAAAATCTTACGAATTGCATATCAAAGCATGTGAATTTTTTTTGTTCATTGCTTTGTTTTTTAACCTCGAGTTACTGAAAATACTTTGAATAAATGTTTAAAAATGTTTATTTGCAAGTTCAAAACTTTGGTTTTTAAATCTAGAAAACATTTTTACTCTTGTGACTTAAGGCAATTTAGAAAACCTTTGAGAATGATTCACTTCACCCGAAGGATATTTTCACCTTTTTGTGATTTCGATTAATGGACAAATTTATTTCACCTTTTTTTATTCATTGCCTCTGGTATGGTTTATTTTTTATTTTTTTGTATGGTTATTGTCATTAATGTTATAGTTGTATGAATATTAATTAAAATATTTTTTGTTTACACTAATTAACTGAACACTAAATTAATTAAATTGATCAACAAAAGAATTTAAATACATTTTTTTGATAAAAAAAATTAGCTATTAAAAAAACTTTTAGTTTTTTCAAATAAGTAAAATGTTGTAGCATAAAAATGAGCTTGTCATTCCAGTGAAATGATTTTTGTTGTGGTTGAAAGATATTTTGAAACGTTTTGTGGTATTTTTTTTTATTGTTTTTGAAATGTATTTTAATTTATTTTCAGAATTATTTGTATTGTTTGGTGTTGCTGAATGGTTTCTTTAATTGACTTCATTTTAATCCGGTCCAATGGTTGTTTTATATTGTTTAATGTATTATTATGTTAACTGAATCGTACATATCGGTTTTTAATCAAACATGTTTCTGCTTTCAAGTAATAAATATAACTTGTATTGCATAAAATTATATGTTTTGTTTTATATGAAGGAATAGAAACGTCTGTTGGTTAATTTTTTATGAGCAAATCTTATTCGCATGGTTGAAGTCCCCTCTCAAGCTACTATTGTTTCCCATCGTGACTTGCCCCAGCTTGGGATGTTTCAGATCCAAGTGTTCTTGGGTTCATAGAAGCTGGTGTTAAGTTTGGTATGTTGAGCGGGGCAGAGATTAAGTTCTATAAAACTGCTATAATTTATAAAATATTTAAAAATGTATTCGAATTCTCTCACTTTGTTTGCAATAAAGTTTAACAATTTGAAATTGTCTTCACTTTCAAAATATGTTAAAAATTATTGTCGATAAACATATGCGACGTCAATATATTTTTCTTGTTGGACACTTGTTGAGGGTGATCAACTGCCAAAGTTGTCTCGTGTGTCTTGTTTTGTCGTGTCGTGTGTTTTGTGTGTCTCGTTTCTTTGATAGAAGCAAATGTGATGAACTCCCAATCATTATTCTATAAATTACATTTTCTTTCGTATTTGGAATCGAATTTGTTTTAATGAACAAAAATAATTCAATCGAATGATTTAGCAATCCTGTCAATTGTTTAATCTGTGATGGCAATTACACACGCACATCCAAAATCTGTTGGTCGAAATCCTTGAATGCGTTGGCCAATAGTTTTGAAAGACCAGGTTTATTATTATTATTATTATTTTATTATTATTATTATTATTATTATTATTATTATTAGTTGTCAATATTATTACTACTGCCGGCCGTAGCAGTGATGTTGTTGTTGGTATTTTTATTTGTTTGTTATTTGTTGAGTTTTTTTTAAATATTTTGTATTCACAGTATATTTGTTTTCGTTATATAGATCGAAAATAGCACAAGTGAGGTAAGATTTGTTGTTTGAATGTGGGTTACCTCACTTGTGCTATTGTCAATCCATATGTCCTCACGAGTGAATGTTGTTTCATTTCTTATCTTTTGGCATTTTATTAGTATCGATCATTGTATTATTATTATTGGTCTCAATTATTATATTGTTATTATTGGTTGATAGTTTTATATCGTAAAAATATTTTCAATCTAGCCAATTAATTCTGAATTGTTTTATTTTATTCATAGTCATTGAAATGTATTTTAAATGAAACCTGTAGGGTAAAACAGTGTAATTTGTTGGGTAAAATAATTAAAAAGTTAGATTTTATAATTTATAAAATTAACAATCTAGCTTAAAAATTGGATAGACAATAAAATGTGATAGGATATTAACCACAACTAATAGGTAGACATAAAAGCTCTAATCATCAACCATTATAATCCTCAAAAGTGCAAAGATTCAGATTCGTTTTAGGTTTAACTAAAAACATTTTTTATCTGCAACCAATCATGCAATGATAAAAATAATTTTAAATCAAACCCAATTAATTTACCTTCATTTTTCGATCCTGCGAAAGTGTCGTTGTTTCAACGGGCGTAAACAAAGGCAACTGCAGTTGTGAAAGAAGGTTTGATCACAGCATGGGAGAGCAAATGTTCCATGGTGGAAATAATCATCATGAAAGGAAACACGCACCAATGGTTACATGTTGCAGAAGTCACTTAACCATTGTTCTGTAAATTTTCATTTAAGTATTTTTTTTACATTTTTATAAGCTTATATAATTTCGATGAAATAATAACTGTTGTTCATGGCGTGTCTGTTTATCTTATGATTGATTATCACTACTGTACTAAAACCATTCATATTACAGACTTTGAAAATTTATTTTAACATGATTGTAATGTAATGTATTAAATAGAAGGTTCAGAGCACTACATTAAGGAGCCATGACCCTCTTTGAGTGCATGGTAGAGAAGGTTTCAATTTTCAAATTTAAAAACTAATAGATTAAATTAAGGCCATACAATATTACCCATCCCAGAAACCAAATTAGCACGAACTGGTTTTAGGCATTCATTGGCTTGGCATTGGAAACTGGAAGGACTAGATTATAGGCTGAACCTTTTCAAATAAATTTAAAAAAAACATTTATTTAGTGTCAAAAACTATGTAAAAAGTACGTATAGGTATATACAGTATATTCAAATACATTATACATGAAGGTGTGCTAAAGTATATGATTTGAAAGTAAAAATATGGAAATATCAACATTTGTACCGTAGTTTGAAATGTAAACTCCACCCTTGTAAAGTTTTCCCTTTATTTCGTACTTAAAATTTATTTTTATATTTGATGATTGAAATTTTCTTTTAAATTGTGTGAACATTACAGCTAAACTTCATGTTTAATGGGCGAGATGTTTGTTTTTTATTGCAAGTTAGTAACATTTGGTTGCCCTAAACTATTGAAATTCGTGTTACTTAAAGAACAAATAAATTTAGAAAATCTAACAATTTCAAGTAAGATGTTTTATGCTTATGAGAACTTCTTAAAGATGATTCATTAATTCAGTAACTTCGTCAAAATGAAAGCTTATCAAATCATAAAATATAAATTTAAATATAGTTTTTATTTAAATTTATTTTTTGCATTTATTTATATTTGTTATTTATGAACATTGTTAGTTAGCATACAGTTGTTTGTTCATATAAATGTGTGCTAACTGTTGCGTTAATTAATATCTAATTACATTTTATTTTGAATATTTTTGCTTAAATTTTCTAATGTTATATTAAACGTTCTCAAATGTTATTTACATTATCAAACTAATCCAAATAGAAAAGTTAATAAATTTCTGGCTTAAAAAGTTAGACTAATTTCTACTACATTGATGAACACTTTCACCCTTAGGCAGGTCATGGCGCTCATGCCTGTTATTTGAAGACCAACATATGGCAACACTGCCACTGTCAACCACCTTCAACCTAAAAATTATTCCTACCTTAATTTCATTAAATATTTTGTTTTTTCATCAATGAAGACAAATCAAACTGACCTTTTCAAAGTGGACAATTCATACTGTTAATTAGTTTATGGAAAATCTGGCAACTACAGACAAAGTACGGTAAACAATACAAATTTGGTCAAAGTTACGTTTTGTTGCAATGCAATAAAAGCCAAGTCTTCAATATGTTCTTATGTCATCTTGAGCTTTGATCTACTTATTGTTGTTATTTTTATAATTATTTATGCATTTTTAATCGCTAACAGAGTTACTCCTGCTTCATATTCATCTCTAAAATGCTGAATATGAAAGTTAATTTTGGAGAAATAAATTTGATTCGAAAAATTTTCTTCTGAAAGTCTGAAAGAACATTTTTGATAACTCGCTTTTAAAATGTTTTTTTTAAAGGCTGTGTACAAACATTAAAAAAGTTTATAATGTATAGCAAAAACGTTGGTTGGTTTTACATTCTCAGCCAATAATACATTGTCTTACAAATTACAAATTGGACGTTTTTTACACAACTGTCCCTCATCCCCCAAGGTGTTATATAATTGTATAGCCTATGTACATTCCAGACACCATTTGCGTATTCATACAAGAAATGAAATCTAGGAGTTGCATTTTGCCTGCGCTAAAGTTCCCCATACACACACATACACGCAATTTTGCTTTACGTCTGTAGATTTATAAATATCAAACTCTATAAAAAACATTTAATTAAACAGTTGAAATTAAGTGTTTCATTCTCTTTTTGTGATATGTGGTAATATTTTGTGGCAGGGCGTTAAAAAAAATATTTTTCCTTTTTAAGGAGTACGTTCTTTTTTAATCTGTTTTGATTGGTTTTAGTTTTTATTGCAGAAAAAGGCCACTTTGTCCCAGTTTATTTGGTTAAAGAGGATGAAATCTTGAAGGACAAAAAACATGTTTTTTAGCATCATGTTTTGTAGCATCTTAGTGTTTCTCATTAATACAGCACCTAACCCATGCCTAACTGACGACATACCTACCTAATTGTATCAAACTTTTTACTTGGGCACTAAGGAACGGTAGATGAGAAGTGCCGATGCGCATATTTACCTGGAAATGTATAAATCTAGTAAATTTTTGTATGCATGTGTAACATGGAAATATATGAAATGTATTATCTGCACAGACATGCAAAATGTACATATACAATTAGATATATGCTTACATATTCACACGTTCGCAAATATATATATATATATGCGAGTGCATATGCATGTGTATATATGTGTGTTTATATGTATG
>JARUHE010336677.1:0-10646 GCA_031471125.1 Archaeomysis grebnitzkii | reverse complement strand
GAATACACTTGAAATTATGGATGGCTGGTTTGAATTAGTTTCATTTTTCGTTGGTGGTATATATATATAAAATATAAAGAAGAAAACATTTTCCAAATTCAACTTTCTTCTATATATGAATGAAAAAAACTTAAATGAATTGAAATTCAATTTTGTTTTCATTCAAAAATTTATTACAATTGCACATGTTTCAAAACTATTCTTTTAAAATAAAATTTACAATGCTTTTCTAATTCATTGTTTAGACATTGTTTTCTGTTGCATGAAATTGTTAAATTACAGAAAAATTACACTACACAGTACTCAGGGTGTTGGTTAAAATAGAAATAATTTGGTTAATACATCCCAAAACACACTTCTGAATGAACATTGATTTCCAAGTAATTTATTTAAATGTTTCAAATTACTTTGTCATTCCAAATTTATTTTTTCTTATTAATTATGTTAATCAAAAACGAGTCAATAGTTTGAGTTCAGTAGAGTTTTCATTACAATTTGTTGAGTGTTCAATATTACTCAATTCTTGTTAAAACAATCTAATGTTTGTTTTTGTTATCACCAGTTGGTCACTATATATAAACAAGAATAGTTTTTTAAATAGATAATGATATACATAATAAAGCTAAGGAGTTCAAAATTGCTCTAACTTTATAAAAATAAGAGTTTGCTATAAATATTAAATTTATTTAAAAACAATTAAATTTTACATGTAAAAAAGACTAAACTTAATTGTAGTTTTGTTGGGTTAAAATACCACATCTTACTGAAATATTATTCCATTTAAGAATAGCTTATGAGGTGAAATTAATCTCTTTTTTGGACATTAATTGTTTAAATGATTTTGAAAATTTATCTTGGTAATGGCTTTTCACTACTGGAATTTTGAATCTCAATTAATGTATACAATAAATGATCTGTGCTGTTTCCCTGTTGATGTTAATAAGTATTTTTTAAGTCATTTCAAGCAATTCTCTATACAGTAAAAATTGCAAGTAGTTTTTTTTCATTAGAATGCTTAGTTGTTCATATCATCCTTACATTATAATCTTTACAAGTATCTATGAAATGGCCAAAAGCAGACCGAGATTCATATAAGTTTCCATCAAATTTAAAAATATTCTCTTTTGAATAGAAAGATTCATCAACTAGGAAGCTTCTCGGTGAAAGTATTGGGTGCTGAATGCCTTATAGGTGCAGTGCTGGGCTTCGCCCAAAAACTATATAAACAGTCAATCAATCTCGGTGAAAGTATTGAGGTGAAATAAAATAATGAAATCTATCTTCCTCATAAAACCATTGAGATTTATTATAAATTTTTATTAGTCTACGATTGAGCCATCTTATAGGAGAAAAGTATCTCTTACAAAAGAGATTGTTTTTACCCCTGAATTTGTGGTGTAGAAATGTAGTTACTGTTCATGTCTGGCTTTATAGTCTCGTTATCATAATCAAATGCTTCACATGTAATTTTTTTAAAGGCCATCCATGATTGCTTATGCAGTTGCTTTTTTTTAATTATTCAAAATTATTTACAAAGGCATTAAACCAATTAAAATTTGTTCATTAGCTGGAATTTGTAGGCTTATTTCAAATGCCTCTTTCAGATCTGGATTCATAAAATGGACAAGTCCTAAGCTATAGACAACAATCAGGAAGTCAAATTATGTTGTGAAATATTAGATAAGTCAATTTTTTCTGGAAGTCACATTTGATGTTTTTTAAAACTTTATTTCAAAATTGGCACTAAATTTATTGAAAGTATTTTCGTATTTTTTTAATTTGTAGTCATGCTTGCCATAGATATATTCAACTATGCATTTGCATTTATTGTCAATTCTAGTCCTTTTATCACAGAAAGACATTTTGTCCACATATATTAAGGTCTGATTTTATTGTTGAATTATAGTTAGTTGCATCAAATTTGTTTCCGATGTTATTCAATATGAACAAATAAATAGGCCGACAGCCTTCTTTATCATTGTCAATGGGTTGGATATGTTTCAGAAACAAATTTGATGCAATGAATTTTACAAATATATTTTAAAGTTTTAATTGGTTGTCCAACAAATAGTTAATACAAAAATAAATAATATTTTATGTAATAAAATTGGTGCTAATGAGTTGTTTTATGGGTCAAAATTTTATTGTTGCAGTTGTTAATATTGTACAGGGTTAATTGTATTAAATAAAATATTTGTCTACAATAGTGTTTTATTCATTAAGAAAGCCAGGTATTCTTCATACCAGTAGTGTAAAAGCCATTTACCAATTTCAATAGGCCTGTATGCCTATTTATTTCAAAGCTCTTTTTAACATAATTCTGTTTGAAAACTTTCAAAATTTCTTTATTTTCTGGTTTAATACCTAGCTTTTTTTAATCCTTTTTCTTGTTGTTGGATTAAGTATTTGTTTAATATTTATAATAAAGAAATGCATGTGACATGATACTAAATTAACTTCATTGGATTGAATAGATCTAAAAGTTTAATGTCTGGAATCTAGAGTAGATTAACAAATTTTTTTTATAGCTTAGTGCAGATGAATATAAGACCAGGTAAAAATTGTACATTCAACAGTTATTTTGACTAAATATATTAATACAAAAATCTATTACATATAGAGAATATAAAAATGTATGTGGTTTGTCAATTATATTGGTTCAAATATAACTTTAATCTACTTCAAAAATATTTGTCATTCTAATGATAAAAATACCAATACATAAAAAAAATTGTTTTTTATGCTCAACTTAGTGATAGAAAACAAACTATAATAAATTATATGACTGCTATTTACCAGAACTTTATTTCGATGTGTGTTTTTTATTTTCTGCAACCAAATATGTTTTAAACAATAATAAGTATTTGAAGAGATGTGCTCTTTTATGATTAGTACAGAAGTATTTGACTCGTTTATCTATCTAGACTTTTTGTATTGATGGTAAGTTTCCTTCTCTTTTTATGTGACAATATTCATCATCTTATCTTTTGATTAGCCAAACTATTTATTATAATTCTTTCATTTTAAATAAACAAGTATTTAATTGACAAAATATGAAATATAAAATGTTTTTTTTTTTTTATAGATTATTTTTTTACGAAGCTAATTTTTGACAGGAGTTCCAGAACATGTTGCATACTTGATAGTAGGTGCCGGTACCGCTTCTATTGCAGCATTCCGCGCAATTAAAGCTAAAGATTCCAAAGCTAAGGTAACTTTGTTCTTTTGTTTAAACCTTGTCAACCAAGCTATGTGTAATTACATTTATCATAACATTTCTAATTTAATTCCAACTTGGGCAATAGAAATAAAAATGTTGTTTTGAAAAATTAATGTTCAGTGATAACACTAATGCAATGAATTCTAAACGACCTTTTGATTAATGTTAATATGGATGAACAATTTCTAGATTCTTGTCGTGTCAGCAGAGGGTGAAAATCCTTACATGCGACCTCCATTAAGCAAAGAACTTTGGTTTAGCGAAGACAAGGATGCCGTCGAGCAGCTGAGGTTCAAGCAGTGGAACGGCAAAGAAAGAAGGTAAAATGTCGGGCATAATTTTTTTTATCCTCACCAGATTTATGAAAATTATTATTTACACTTCTTCTCATTTATTTTTAGGATATCCAACGTATGGATGTCTATTCACAATCAGAATTATCTTCTTGCGTCAACATTTGTGGCAAAAGCAAATTTTTATTTTTTATTTTTGTCCTGTAACTTTTTATTGATTAAAAGTTGTAGTGGAATACATCTTTTTTAAATGATGGTTTATATGTCTAATTGATACAGAAAATATTTCACTATTTACAAGAGATGAAGGCAAATATTGAAGCTTTTTATTTTTGCCGAGGGTTTCATAGCAAAGATCGACGTAAATAGGTATATTATTTTCTCTCTGTGGCATAAACATTTGACAAAAAAAATAATTCTGGTTATCAGCTAATTATATAGTTTATAGTATACTTAATTAGGAAAATATTTGGTTAAATAGACACTTTTATTAGAACGTATTTATTAATTCATTGATATTTTACTGTAATTTTTGACAGTCATATTTTCATATGAAGACGTTTGGTTCAGTGTGGCAATTTAATTTTTTGACTTTAGGGAATTAAAAAAAAATTTGAACATTGAAATAAATTAAAAAATTTAAATGAAATCATTTAAAAATTAATTATTTTATGTTAACTAACTGTTTAATACATTATTAATTGTTTTAATACACTTATTGGACAGTAGATTTTCATAAAATATTACTTTCAAATTAGTATGTTTCCTTACTTAACTGAAGATAGTTAGGCTACCTTATAACATTTCTTAAAAATTAATTTTTAGCATTTTAATTTTACAAAATTAATTTGATGAGTTCTTGAATTGATTGATCTTATTTGGCACATTGGTCTATTATTATTTTGGGCATAACTTTTTTCTAAATGTCCATTGTAATAAAGCTTATCAATATTTCTACTTTTTAGATGGAGTACAAAATTCCTAAAATTATTTTGGATAGTCTAACTTTCATGTGAAGAAATAATTAATCAAAATAATATTTAGTTCAGAAAACAAATTACAGTAATCCATTTTTAAAAAAAAACATTTACAATATGTACACAATTATAGTGTTAATCAAAATTATTTTGGGCATAATTTTTTACTGTGATGAAGAAGAAGTTTCCATAAAGCTTATAAACAAAACGAAACATCTTTGTTCCAATAATGAAAATTTTCACTTCTTTGTATTTTTATGAATTTGGCAATTTTTGATATTGTGTAATTTAAATTTAAAGAAATTATATTTAGCAAGATTTTTGATCATAAAATTTGTATTCAACAAATTATGTCAAAACTTTGTTATATCTTTTTGTAATAAACTTCTCTTCTCTCTATATTTATTTATTTTAAATAGTTTTTATTCGTATTAACAGTACTGTTTGTCACTGTAATTCTCCTGCTATTTAAATTATAAAATAGTAAAATAAAAGTCTTCAAAGTTTTTATTAAATTTTGCACATGATTTTAATGTGTCATTTTTGAGTAATTGATATTTTTTTCCAGTATTTATTTTGAACATGAAGATTATTTCACACCTGTCGACAAATTAGCAGAAAGAGAAAACGGAGGCATTTCAATTCTAAAGGGGAGTGTTGTTAAATTAGATGCAGCTAAGAAGCGAGTTTATTTGGATGATGGAAGTGAAATTACGTACGACAAATGCCTCTTATCAACTGGTGTGTTGCTTTATTATGGCATGCTAAAATTTTTGAATTTTTTGTTCATCCTTAATGCAATAGTTTGATTTTTTAAGTTTATAAATATTAAGCACATTCATCATATTTGTTTTGATTTTTCAGGAGGTACTCCAAAGTCTTTACCTATATTAGAGAAAGCTGAAGATGAGATAAAAAGTAAAGTAATGTCATACAGAACCGTCAAAGATTTCAAACAATTAAATGAAGTTATTGAATCGGGAAAACATGTTACAATCATCGGAGGTGGTTTCCTGGGTTCAGAACTTGCCTGTGCCTTGGGTTTTAAATGTAAGTTTTTTTTTACAAAATTAATTATTCAATTTCATTATTCTTTTGTATGTAATTGATTTTCTTTACATTAAAAAAATATATGTGGTAAATTTATATTGTAGGAAGTTTTGATTTCACAGCTATATGTAAACAATTTTTAATAAAGCTTTGTAGTAATTTCATGGTTGAGCTAAAGTTTTTATGTCGGTAAATCTGATGTCATCCATAACTAAATTAATTTTTTATAATAAATTACTCTTGTTCGCACAATAATATCTCTAAAATATCTCAATAATATTTCTATAATATCTCAATAGTATCTCTAAAATATTTCTATAATGACTAAAATATCTCAATAGATCTTTAATATAATATTTTAGCAATATGTGACATTAATAATTGAAGGATTATATTTTTAAAGTGTGTAGTGTTGATACATGTTTTCATTGTTGTGAATAGCTAAACTTGCGAAAGGATCCGTCACACAAATTTTCCCGGAACAAGGCAACATGGGAAAGGTTCTTCCTGAATATCTGTCAAATTGGACCACAAGCAAGGTGGAAAGTACTGGAGTGGACGTCATCAGCAACTCGTATGTGAAGAGTGTTGCAAAAACCGATGATGGAAAAGTCAAACTAATTCTAAACAATAATAATGAAGTAAGTTTTTTATTTCTTGTTTTTATTGAGCATGCCATAGCAAAAAGATTTATATAGAGGTGATGTCTGTATTCCTAAAGTATGCATAATTTGAAAAGTTTCAAGAAAGTTTATTAAAAAAAAGTGGTATGTTGAATTCAACAACCAATGTTATGGATAATGGTAGAGTTGTAACCAAAAATATTTTGCACAAAAGTTTTAAGGTTGAGGAGTTCCAGAAAATTTATTTAAGCATAATTTGTTTAATATTTATATACAATATTTTAACCAATAGTATTTGTTTACTTCACACGAGATACAGTCAACACACTTTTCCCATTTGGTGGTCAATAGTATCCATCTACACTACTTGACATTATCAAAGCTTTTAATGATCTTCGTAGCCACCAAAATAGAATGTATTTGAATATGAACAAACCTTAATTGAAATTTGAATTCTTTCAGGTAACGACCGACTTTGTTGTTGTTGCCGTCGGTCTGGAACCGAACATTGAGTTGGCCAAGACTTCTGGCCTAGAGGTGGACAGCATACACGGAGGATTCAGAGTGAATGCTGAACTCGAAGCTCGATCTAGTTTGTGGGTGGTGAGTGGAGATTTTTTTTTTATGTCCTTTACTTTTCTTTTTCTTTTTTTTATGTCCTTTACTTTATTGCATCTCAATATTTCTTCTTTACATTAAAACCTCAAAAAGCCAAGCTATGAATACACCGCACATTTACCACCTTAAAGGGCAAAAGTTTCTTTTACTGTGGCAAATAATCAAAAAAGTTGTTATATTTTTATACATTTTTTCATTCAAGTTAACTAGTATTTTCAAATTTCTAGGCAGGTGATGCTGCATGTTTCTATGACATGAAATTAGGAAGGAGGAGAGTTGAACATCACGATCACGCCATCGTATCTGGTAGATTAGCTGGTGAAAACATGACTGGAGCAGGTAATGACAAATTGCGTTTTTCAGTTGTTGAGGTGTTTAAGTCAAAAAAAATTGTTGGGCTAATTAAATGAATTTGAGACTTCAGTGTTCCTATTCCAGCATCCGTATTTTCGTTTGCAATACATCAAGTTTGATTATTATTTTTATTTCAACTATGTTTTTGTCAAGTAATATAAAATTTTAGAAATTTTTTCATTATATAATAGTGCTAAGAGGTATTTTTTGAAAGCGATTTTTCTGTGTATTTATGACAATATATGGATATGATCAATACCACGATTCTTAAGGTATCCATCTTACGGAAACCTTATTACAATCGACATGCGCAGTCAGTCCGTTGTTGGCGGCGTCTCGAGTTCACAATTTAAGTGAAGGTAAATGTTACAAGTTTTTTGTTTTTTATTGAACAAAGCTTATAGATAATGAGCTGAATAATAACTTTGCTAAAACAAAAAATTTCTATATATTATATTTTCCTTACAAAATGATGTTCAATAGGTCAAATTAATTTTAAAAAAGTTTCACTGTTTGTATCAAAGATGAAGGTAAATGTTGAAATTTTGTATAACTTCAATTAATCTGTCATTTATGTTTTTGTCTTTTACTGAAACCATTTGTTATCTCTGGTTGATGGATGCCCTATTACATCCAAATTTTTTAAGTGATCCATGCATAGCTAGTTTTTATTTGTAAAAAATTCTCAACAGGAAAACCTTATTGGCATCAGTCCATGTTCTGGTCTGACCTTGGGCCAGAAGTTGGCTACGAGGCTATCGGCATCGTAGATTCGTCTCTGCCAACCGTCGGTGTGTTCGCCAAGGCCACCGAAAAAGACACGCCAAAGGCGGTGGTTGAAGCAACCGGAGAAGGGTTGCGGTCGGAAACCGAACTAGCCGCTGAAAAGTTGCCTCAAAAGCATTCCGCAGATCCACATCCACCAGTTTCTGGGGAAGACTATGGCAAGGGAATTGTTTTCTACCTTCGTGACAATATAGTAGTTGGCGTCGTCCTGTGGAATGTCTTCAACAGGATGCCAATCGCAAGAAAAGTGAGTTGATTGAGAAAATTTTTCATGCCAAGCTATCATAAACTATTCTATGAAATTCCACACATTATATATCAAAGTATAAATAAATTTAAATGTTTCTTTGTAATGTATAGGAAGGAGGATGTTCATTTAGTTTCATGAAAGTTTGAAAACTTTGTTAAATGCCGTGTATTTTGGTAGAGTATAGAGGAATATAAAATGAACTCCAATTTTATAAGAAATTTTTTTTTGAAGTGTTACAGAGAGCTTTAGTTAACAAAAGTTATGTTATGATGCTCTAACCATTGTTTAAAGTTAAAATTTAAAGAATTGTTGGGATATTTTTTTAATTAGAAAATTTTAGTTTTTGTTGAAGCTATGGCAAATATATTTTTGAGCAAAGTTATGTATTATAAATTTCTAGCCAGGAGTAATTTTTTCTGGAGATTAAATTTCAGCATACAATGTTCTACCTCAATGCATTATTATTGCCAGTCATCTAGTTTTTAATCATTTCATTTTGGTTTTCAATTTTTCATCACATAAAATTTTTGAACAATCAATTATGGTAATCAAAAATTAAAATATGAATTCTTTGTTCTCTCAAAATCTATCTTGTTCAGTTTATTCCCATGTTCACTTTGCCCTGTCGCACACAATCTTCTCTTGTCGATCTTTCCTTAATCTTTGGTCGCCTTCTCCTTCTATGACCCTCGACTTCCATGTTCATTATTCTTCCCCCTACATACATGGCCGTACCAGTTCAACCTGCTGACTTATCTCTAACCTTCACAGTGCCTCTTATGTATTTGTTCCTTATTTTATGTTTTCCTTGGTACACTCCACATCCATTTCTGCCATGGTCATCTTCTTTAGTTGTGCCTTTTTTACTTTCCATGTTTCACTTCCGTACAGCTTCTGTATGAGTATTAAATGGTTAACAAATTCAATGACACCTTTTTTTATTATAAGCACATACCCATAAATATATATACTAAAATATTTCAAGAAAAATTATGATTTGCTATTTCATATTTACTTCCACAAGTGGATTTTACTTATTTTTATTTCTGTTTTTCCAGATAATCAAAGAAGGAAAAAGTTTTGACGACATAACCGAAGTATCAAAATTGTTCAACCTTCACGAAGAGCATTAGAAGTTTAGTTAGTCAGTTAGATACAAATAAAGAATTTCTTTTTGCACAAGTTTTTGTTAATAAGGGATAAATTGTAATATAAAGAATGGCAATAATGTTCAGACACGAATATGGAACTAAATGATAAACCAATTAAAGTTTTTTGAAATAACATGCATATAAGATTTAATTCAATCCGAAATGAAAAGTGCCATACTTTACTTTAAATACAAGAAACTAATTATTTCAAAACTTGTCAGTTGATTAAAATTTTAATTTAATTCTCAAATGAATATAATTTTTAGTTTTTTTTAAAAATATTCATACTTACAATTATATTAGTTTCATTATAACATTTTATTAAAATCAAATTGGTTATTATTTTCATATTAAACCATTTTCATTGTTGTGATTAGTTTGTATATTTTGTTGATATAAATAATACTGAATGTACAAAATTTATTAATTGGTGAAATTTATATTTGAAATGCTTTGGTTTTTGATGGGATTGCATTATTTACTAACAAACGTGTTCAATAATTCCATATAAAAATAACTATTTTGGGTATTCTATGTTAAAATGCTTGTTATTGCAACCAATGTATATAAATGTTATAAAATGTTAATATGATGAATTATTTTAATAAAGATAAGCTTATTTTATTTAATCATTATAAAATCTTTGGTAGTCCTATATTATTGAAGGAGACAAGTTGAATATTATAAAAAAAGGTGCCAGTAGGTTTCATGCAGATCTAATTGAGATTAGATCAATGTGACCTTGAAAATCTTTTTTACTGACCATTCGTGCCATGAAACCGATTTATTGTTCTACATGTGGGGTAGTTGAAAAGTAACCACATATTTCCATGTTGTTTCTTCTTTAATATGGAGAGGCGTAAGGTATCAACATGCAACATTTAAATTTTATTGAGCATACTGCACGTTGGGTGAGAGCCCTATATAGGTTTTATATTTCTGTCCTTGTCTGCATCTGTAAATAGTTGAGCCAAAAAGTGCCCTTTTTTGGAATGATTCTGTACAATCATTTTAGAAGCCATGACTTTATAAATTAAATAGATTTTATAACTCAAAACAGTAGTACTAATATAAAAATCAAACCTGCAGTTTTATAGATTTTGGAGATGCAAATCTAAAAATCTGCAGGTTTGACTAGAAATATTCGCATCCAACCGTAAAAAGTACATCTGCAAAATCTATGAATCTGCAGGTTTGACTAGAAATATTCGCATCCAACCGTAAAAAGTACATCTGCAAAATCTATGAATCTGCAGGTTTGACTAGAAATATTCGCATCCAACCGTAAAAAGTACATCTGCAAAATCTATGAATCTGCAGGTTT
>JARUHE010336676.1:17500-18784 GCA_031471125.1 Archaeomysis grebnitzkii | reverse complement strand
TAACCACAGAAACAACAGGTTTCATGACACAAGACATATCAACATATTTTAGGCACAATGCTTGTTGATGGATAAGGTAATGCAGAAAAATGGGTTATGAGAATCCTCTAACCTCACAAGCGTTTGTAATTTGCCCAACCAAACCCTTTTTTGTCCCAGACATATTCTATCCTCCATCAATTGTCACACACGGCACTTGTTTCCATTCCAAGTTATATTCTGTTATACAGGGGTTTGTTTAGCGGGCCGGATGAAATTATGTGGCGGGCCAGAAATATGGCCCGCGAGCCATATTTGGAGACACCTGCTTTAAGGTATGGTATGGTATAGTATGGTATGGTAATATATGGTATGATATGGTATATGATATGGTATGGTATGATATGATATCATATGGTATGGTATGGCATAGTATCACATGGTATGGTATGGTATATTATATATGGTATGGTATATGGTATATGGTATGGTACATGTTATGGTATGGTATGGTATGATATGGTATAGTAAAGTATGGTATGATATAGCATGATATGGTATGGTATGGTATGGTATGGTCTGGTATGCTATGGTATGGTATGGTATGGTATAGTATGGTATAATATGGTATGGTCTAGTATGATATGGTATATTATGGTATGGTATGACATGCTATGGCATGGTATGATATGGTATGGTATTAAATGGTATGGTATGGTATGGTATGATATGGTGTGATATGGTATGGTATGGTATGGTATGGTATAGTATGGTATGGTATCATGTGGTATGGTATGATATGGTATGTTCTGGTATGACATGGTATGGTATGGTATGGTATGGCATGCATAATATGGTATGATATTGTATGATATGGTATGATATGGTATGATATGGTATGATATGGTATAATATGGTATGATATGGTAAGATATGGTATGGCATGATATGGTAAGATATGGTATGGTTTGATATGGTATGATCTGGTATATGGTATGGTATGGCATGATATGGCATGATATGGCATGGTATGGCATGGTATGGCATGGTATGGCATGGTATGGTATGATATGGTATGGTCTAGTATGATATGGTATGATAAGGTATGGTATGACTTGATATGGCATGGTATGGTATGGTATGGTATGCAATGGTATGGTATGGTATCGTATCGTATGATATGGTATGGTATGGTATGGCATGGTAAGGAACGGTATGGTATGGTACGGTATGATATGGTAAGGTAAGGTATAGTATGGTATGGTATCATATGGTATGATATGGTATGATACGGTACGGTATGGT
>JARUHE010336676.1:0-12500 GCA_031471125.1 Archaeomysis grebnitzkii | reverse complement strand
TTGGGTAGGACAATGCCGACTGTATTACAGACCTTCACCAGCACTTGCTTGTATTGTATTGACATTTCGGTGGTACAGGCCTGTAGTACAGTCGGTTTTAGTAAGGCTACGATGCATATCCTTCATTCGAGATTATAGTTAACCTTCTAAAGAACTTTTCAGCTGGTGTAATATTTCTTAATTGTTCATTGAAGAACAAACTAAATCAATGTGAAGGACTTGAGTCATAATTATGATTCTCTATGAACAATGATTAAACGCATCCTTGTCATAAAAATTGAAGGTCTGCAAAATAACTCGAAGACAAAACAATTCAGGTCTCATTTTTAAGCAATTAATATTCTGTTATGTGAACTCCATGACCAAAATGAGCTCAGCCAAATGACAGTTGTTATAGAATTGTTTGAAATAATTAAAGAAAATAAATTATCTTAAAACTTTAAATAAGTTTTAAAAAGTCTAAACAGTTTATCTGAAAAAGAAAACGAAATCAATGTGAATGGAAAGTGGTGACGTCACTTCTATGTAAACAGGAATGACGTCACAATAATCGATTATCCAATGAAATCTAAAGAATTTTTTTCTTTTCATAATTAATTTTATTCTAAATTATTTTTGTTTGGGAAATTTTTATAATATTATTCTAAATTATTTTTGTTTGGGAAATTGTTGTAATTTCGAACACGATTTACGTTGCCTTGATGTGAAGGTTAGGTTAAATTTCTTGTATATTAACCCATTCTATTTAGCCTATTGTAATTCAACTGAGATATGCGTTTGTCAGGTAAAATATTTTTGTAGTGACAATGATAAAATATTGATAGTGCCAAAGATATATATATTGATAGTGTCAAGGATAATTTATTTTTAATGCCAAGGATAACCACATGGACTGTGCCAAGGATAAATATATTCATAGTGCCAATGATAACCATTTGATAGTGTCAAGAAACACAATATTGATAGTGCCAAATATAGCAGTATTAATCCTTGATAGTGCCAAGGAAAACATATTGATAGTGCTAAGGAAAATCTAATATTATTTGAACATTCTTTTTCCAGGAATTGTGGAATAAGTTTCCTCATGATATGCAGGATGAACAATGAACATTTCTCCAAAATAACGTTGTTGTTTTACTAATTTGCAAATAAAAAAAAGTAGTAAGACAGAAAATATTATTTATGTAATAAAATTGACCAAATATAATTATACAAAAAATGATAGGAGAAAGTCATGATAAGAAATTAAAGAAAAAAGGAAACGATTAAGTCACAAAATAAATAAATAATTAATAGAAAGAAAAATAAAAAAAATGAACGCGGATCGAGTACTGTGAAGCGCAGCAAAGACCCTCAAAATCAACCTCATCAAATACCCCAAAAAGTTACAAAAATTATTTTTTCTACCATAGTTTTTTTTTAAAGTTATTTGTTTTTGAGAATTTTTTTAAGTTATGAGTTATTTAATTTTTGAGAACTTTCTATGATCTACGAATGATTAGTGTCTTGTGCTTGAATATAATGGGTGTCTGTTTTATGTAAATTGAGAAGCAGTAGTTGTAGTTGAGATCATTAATTCATTTTGTCTTACCACATTGAAACTCATATGTCAGCTTCTTTTTAAGTGTCTGTGAAATAACAATGAGTGGCCAAAGGAAGTAAACTTTGTATAAATATTCTCAACAACCCAAAAATTAAACATTGAAACAAAAACCTAAGACCTAAAACAACGAATGTTTGCAAAAACACATTTAAAGGTCCAGCATTAATTATCTAAAACAGTAATAAAATTTTAATAACAACCGATATAATTATAAAATTCCATAATCATGAAATTTTATTTATACACAATTTTGCATTATCATCTCATTATAAAAGTCAATTATTTAATTAAATTTGAATCGACCAATCACAAAGCTGAATTATAAATACAATGATTTAAACACAACTTATTGGTAATAAAAACATAATTTATGTATTGGAAATGTTCCAATAGTTATAACTTGAAAAAGTTGATTCAATGACGCAATGAATGAAACCAAATTTGGAGTTTTTTAAAAGTCAAAATTATAAAAGAAGTCAAACTCGTTCATTATAATAATTCATCCTCAACATGTTATACATTGGTTTAAGTTAATGTTGGTTAAGTTGAAGTCTATTTGTGTTCATAGAAGGAAAAATCTTATTACTTACATCACCATAAAAGTTCTTAAACTGTCACCACATAATCTAAAATACATTTTTAATTTTAAAGCTAAGGAAAATTAAATTATAAAAAAATAACTTTACTGTAGTTTGTAAGAAATCCCAAACAAGAAATGTAACCATATTTATCTGCTAAGACATCGGACAATGAAATTACACCACCACGACCATCACAACAACAACAACAACAGCAAAATTACACACAAGCCATACAACTGAACGGAATTATTTTTAAAGTATGCAAGTGAGAAAATTAGAAATTAGCTGGAATTAATTGAATAAGTGTAATTGTATTATAATTTCATAACTTCAATGTAATATCTGAACTATTTTCATGAATAAAAATTTTTGTATTTGTTTTGGAAATTAGCCTACTGCTGAAAAAGCGCGCGCATGTATCTCCTACATTTGAATCTTTTTCATAAAATGCAAAACATTGGATAACTCTACAAAAACATTGGATAACACCAACAATAGTAGATAATTTATAAAACATTGGATAACTCGCAAAACATTGGATAGCTCACAAAACATTGGATAACACCACACAATAGTGGATAATTTATAAAACATTGGATAACTCGCAAAACATTGGATAAGATCATTAAATAGTGGATAACTTATTAAAACATTGGCTAACTCACAAAACATTGGATCACTCACCTCGATTTAGAACCAATTTGAGATGGAGGAAATAAGTGTCTTTGTCCACAAGAGAGTCGACTTCCTCCGTCGTGACCTCCCCTCGGCAATCACAGTTGGCGTCGGGACATTCGATGATGCTTTCCCCTTCCTTGATCTTCATCGTCGTGTAGGTACTCATGCACTGCAAAAAAATGGTATTATTAGTATTTTTATTATTATTGTTGCACATACTCATGCACTGCAAATGAAAACATTATTCGTATTATTGTCCATATAAAATAGGGAAACACAGAGCATTTGTGGAATGGCACATAAAATGATAAATTATGAGAACAGATAGAGGTAATTGAGCAATTACAGAAAACTCTTATAAACCGCTCATTAAATAAGTTAACGTTGCAATTATGTTTACAGATTTATTTAATTGTTGTTAATAAAGTTTTCAATTCAATTTATTTAATATCTGAGCCACATTAACTAATGATAAAAACCTTGCAAAATATGTGTATTAACTTAACAAAATGTTGACCACAATGTTAAAAATTTTACAAGTAATTTACTTTGAAGTTAACATTAAAGTTGAGTTATTTGGCTCATCAATGGTGATGGCATTCCTTAATTAGTTTTATATTTAAAAAAAGTATTCAAATTTAGGTTGACTTTATATTTATTGTAATTTATTTCAATCTCATTAATTATTCGACACAAAGGAGCTCATTTATAAATAATGGAATAACCTTCAAATATGCAAGGCGATTGCAATCGATATTTCATTCCAGTTATTTGCAGAAGTAAGGCAAAGACCATAAATTATGTTACTAAAAGTGTGCCACCTTAAATTCTTTTTATGGAACATTTTGCCACCTTAGATTATATTTGTGGAACATTTTGCCACCTTAAATTATTTTTATGGAAAGTTATGTCCATCCTAAATTATTTTATTGGTTCGTTCAAATCCAAGGCTGGAAAAATATATCATATCGAATTTTATTTACCATCGTCATGGTAAAAATACCAACAAACTACTACACAAGTCCGTCATGGTTTTGTGTGACAATTTTTTGATAATATTATAATTTCTTTTTGAAAATGGTAACGTAAATTTCAGTACTAAACAATGTTTGAATATTCAATCAAACTCTTAATTTAGCTTTTCAGGTGAATCGACTTGGCTGAAATTAGGGAGCCGTCATTTTAATTATGTATGGTAACACGTATGGTGACGAAATACTGTATGATAAGACGTATGATGACGTAATACTGTATGGTAACACGTATGGTAATGTAATACTGTATGGTAACACGTATGGTCACGAAATACTGTATGATAAGACGTATGGTGACGAAATACTGTATGATAAGACGTATGATGACGTAATACTGTATGGTAACACGTATGGTGACGTATCATAATAGGCGAATTACTATATTATAATCAGTCCGCTAAAACCTTAAAAAAATAGACGAAGAACAAAAAAGTTGGACACCCTTCCCTGAACCTGCCTGGCCTCAAAATCGATAGAGTTGCCTTTTATATGCGAATATCTCATCAATAGATTGTCGCTTCTTTCCTGACATTAGACTTTCAATCTCGGTTGTTATAATAAAAATTCATCTTTTTTGTTGTAAAAATGTTCAGCAAATTTTATTATAAAACGTTTAACAAATTTTATTATAAATATGTTCAACAAATTTTATTATGAAAATGTTCAAAAAACTTTATTATAAATATGTTCAACACATTTTATTATAAAAATATTCAGAAAATGTTATTATAAAAATGTTTAACAAACTTTATTATAAATATGTTCAACAGATTTTATTATAAAAATATTCAGAAAATGTTATTATAAATATGTTCAACAGATTTTATTATAAAAATGTTCAACAAATTTTATTATAAAAAAGGTCCAACAAATTTTATTATAAAAATATTCAGAAAATGTTATAATAAAAATGTGTAACAAATTTTATTATAAAAATGTTCAACAAATTTTATTATAAAAAAGGTTCAACAAATTGTATTATAAAAAGTATTTGAACATTTTTTTAACGAAAATATTTGCTATTTTTATAATAAAAAAGCTTGAAAACTTTTATGATGAAACTATTGAACACTTTTATAAAAGTAAAACTTATCTAAAATACTTCTAACACTTAATATAACAAAAAAATGTATACCATTTAATATAATAAAAATAATTAGAAATTGTTTGGACAAGTTTGACACAGTTAAGCATGAAATATATAAATTTATTTTGTAATTTCGTTCAATGACTAAAAAAGTTAAAACCAACGAACTAGATTTTCATCAGACGAAAAAGTTAGATAACTTTTATTTAGATTAATTTTGTTTTAATATTTCTTTTTCTTTCATTTTACATTAGAAACAAAAATTTGTTTCGTTTAATCAAGTTATGAAAATCGAAAGTTTAAAGATATGAAATCAATATTTATTCAGGTGAATATTGTATACAAATTACCTCAATTTTTATAATGAAAATGACTTTAATTTTAAGAATTAATCCATATTTAAGAAGAGCCGTCTCTCTTTTTTCTTTCTGAATTAAATACCTCAAAAGCATGTCTGATAAACATAGCTTTTAAATACTTAATTACTCCTGCATGCAAGATGAGAAAATTGAATACTTTATTGCTTAATGATTACATCCACACGATATATATCGTGCAAATGTATATTAAAAGTAGTGCAATCCGATTCTACAAATGTAAAGCCAACTAAAATCCTACTAAAGGAATTATAATTCTAATTAAACAGGTTTTAATCCGAAAGAAAAAGATTGAATAGCACTAAATAATATTTTCTTATTTTCAGCATCAATTATATTTAATGTCTTGAAAAAATACACTAAATAACGTTAATTCACATTAGTTTCCAAAATATTTATTGAAACATTTCCTTAATTTTTTTGTAGTTTATAAAATTTTTTATAATTGTATGTTGAATAGAAATTATAAATAAATTAATTAGATATACGTTAATTGGAATATGTGTTTATATATATAAACACACACACATACATACACACACACACATGCACACATACATACATACACATAGACATACCCACACCTGTAGACATACCCACACCTACATACACACGCATTCATGCACGCACACAAACTACTATATAATAATGGAATAGCTATATAGACTATACGAAACTTAATATAGCATATAATTGCCGTTCATTTGCTGTTCATGTGTAGCTTTAGTATCGTTTTACTCTATTATGAAGTTATTAAGGATGTTATTATAGCCATTTTACTTTTCATTTTACTTAATTTCATTAACAATAACAACAAAAAATTGTAATACAAAGGCGCGTGCGTTCATTAATCTGTGTATGTGCCCGTATATGTATGTAGGTGTTGTGTGTGTGCGTGTTTATGTATGAGAGCGTGCGAGTGTGTGATGTAAACTAAAAGCAACATAATCTAATTCTAATAGACTTGAAAAACATTTAAAACTATATATTTTAAATGTTCACCTTTGCATTGAAAAGTTAATTAGGCAAATGTTTTCTTAAAAATTATCATATTATTTTTTAATAATTCATATAATTTTATTGAAACTTGATTTCAGAATAAAAAATAATTTATTTTTTCTCCCATTGCATCTACAAGAAAATAGATTCATTGGATTAACTTATTTCTAATGATTAAATGTTGTACAATTAAGCCTACCACTCTGGGAAGTAATTTAATATTCAAGAAACAAGAAGTCTAGTCACAGCTCGATTGCTAGAGTGACGTAGCGTGTGCGAGGAAACACCCTGATTGAACTACATTTCAAATTACTTTTCTATAACAAATCTTATTATTATTGTTATCGTTTTATGAATAAATATAATTTTTAAGAATGGTATTTATTTTGCCCATAAAACCAGCAATACAAATGATAGTACAGCAATAATTTAGATTTCTCTATGATTTTTTAATAACAAAAATATTGAATTATTTGATTTCAATAGAGTATAATTTGTGTATTTAAAATTGAAAGATTAATGTAAAAAAAACTGCCAACACTTTTTTCAAGGACATATAAGGGAGACAGTATAGGGTAACCTGAGCGGTATAAATGTGAACAACATCCGCAAACGATCATATGGGTCAACGACTTATACAAAAATCGAATTATATTTAAATGGAGTTGCACTACTTCACATAGAATCGGTTTTATTACTACCCACACTCAACTGTGTACCCTAGATCAAAGTTAATTAAAAGCTAATCGAACTTAACTCTCACGAAGACTTAGTAGCGTTCGTTCTCACGCCATTCACCTTTTAAGTACAAATTTAATAATTAATTACGTCGAATAGCCATTCCACATTTTGTAGATTGTATTTCGTGAGTGTTACACTAACCCAACCCCTGATGCTTGACATTGCTTATATCTTTGTAAAAAAAATGTTTCGTAAAAAAATAATTACATTTTTCAATTACGCTTATTTTTAATTAGCTGCACAAAAGTTTTCGTCTTTTTTCAGTATACATATGGAATAAAAAGTTCTACATATAAAAGATTTATTTTCATCACGAACTTATATACATTTATGTTATACACCAATACCAATTTGTGCATTGAAAGGTTAAGGGTTTAGGTAGAAAATAATTCTATTATTATGGGAATTAAATCATCTACTTTCTTTTTCTTTTGTTTTTCACACTGACACTGAGTCTAAGTTGTTCTCTAGATAAATAAGTACGTATATGAACAGCGATAAGTTTGTTTTATTTAAATCTCTGATGCATGAATAATCTTTCCTATAAAAAATAAAGTCTTTTGAGATTACCATTGTATGTGACAAAACAAAAAAAATATAATTGAATAAAGAAAAATGATGAAATTATACAAGACAAATTTATTTAATAAAGAAAAAAGCTGAGATTATTCAAGAAAAATTATTTAATAAAGAAAAAAGATGAAATGATTCAAGAAAAATTATTCAATAAAGAAAAAAAAGAAAATTTTGCAAGAAAAAAATTGAATATAGAAAAAAGATAAAATTATTCAAGAAAAATTATTTAATAAAGAAAAAAGATGAAATTATTCAAGAAAAATTATTTAATAAAGAAAAAAGATAAAATTATTCAAGAAAAACTATTTAATAAAGAAAAAAGAAAAAATAAATTATTCAATAAAGACAAAAAATAAAATCATTCAAGAAAAATTATTTAATAAAGAAAAAAGATGAAATTATTCAACAAAAATAGTTTAATAAAGAAAAAAAGATGAAATTATTTAAAAAAATAGTTTAATAAAGAAAAAAGATGAAATTATTCAAGAAATGAACAAAAATAGAAAAATAAATAAGAAATTAATGGTTCGTCAAATTCGATGAAGTCGTTTTCATTAATTTTATTCAATGAAACAAGATTAATTAAGTTGAAATCTCATCTACTATAGAAAGTATCATTATTAATATAATTGTTATTATTATTATTATTATTATAATTATTATTATTATTATAATTAGTGTTATTATTAATATAATTGTTATTATTATAATTATTATTATTATTATAATTAGTGTTATTATTAATATAATTATTATAATCATTATAATTGGTATTAACAATATAATTATAACAATTATTATTATCATTATAATTACTATTGTCATCAGTTGATGCATTTGTTTTCATTATAATTAATAAGATTGTAAGACTCATATAAATAGTTGCATTTGACTATTAATTATATTAAGTAAACTAATACTATCAAAATTATTATTTATAATAGAATGACAATTTAGAGAAACAATCTATTAGTATTAACCTTAATTTGCCACCCCCAATTATTAATACTATAAGAAACCTGTAGTCACTACCACTATTACAACTATCGAAATTTGCTACCGTTACTAGCATTACTATACTACGAAAGGAAAGCTACCACTACCAATATTATTATTATGCCAAATGAAAGATACCACTACCGCTATTATTATTGTTTACAAAAAGACTATTACTACTAGCTACCAGAAGATATAAGCTGCATTGATTCGATGTAAATAGACATTGAATATAAAGCAACATAATACAGATGTTCAATAAAATACTTCGTCAAGCCAAGGCACCACTTGTACAAATACTCCTGAGTAGATTTCTAACCATATAGCACATGGACAATTTTTCCCTAAAGACTAAAACAAATTTTAATTAGCATTGAAAGTAAGTCTGAAGTGAAGTGAATAATTTGGCCGTATTTGCATTAAATGGTTAAGAATTCTTTAGTTGCTAAGAGACGTTTTTTCCAAGGTTTGGGTCACTGCTTCTCTGAATTTGATTGTTGCGTTACATCGGATTTTCCTCCTTCTCTTCATCTATCTCCTTCTTTATCGGGGATTGCATCGGATTTTCCTCTTTCTCTTCATTAATCTCCATTTTTATCGGTGATTATCTACCCTTGACAACGCCCTGGGTCCTTCCTTAGCTACAATATTTATTTTAAATTTGATCAGTCTAGTTAAATTAAATACTTATATATAAGTAAAGTAATTTAAGCTCTTTAGATATATAGCGTATAACGTTCATTAAAAAGTACATTCGTCTTAAGAACAAAGATTGTACTGACATTAAAGCAGGATTATATAAAACATAATGTAAGTAAACAATTCATTAAATTATTTACAAACCGTGACTATGCATTAATTTCGCAGAATAAATTATCTTTAATACCTTATCCTCGAATGCACGAAGAGACGAACTCGTCCGATGCAATAAGGTTGGGTTTCAATAACAACTTTAATGTATTTTAATCTTTATGCCAACAATTATTCGTGTGTTTAACATTTGAGAGATTATCTCGAAAGGATGCTTCAAGTCGCCTTGAATCTTGGCTTTTAACTATTCTAAAACAATTCAGAAAAACTGCGGACATTTTTTTGAAGAATTTTATTATTTGCGGAATAGGCAATGCAAATAAACAGTGAAACAAGAATTGAAAGTATATTATTTTAGCTTTATGTTTTATATATTTTTCTGATAAAAATAGTAGCCAATAAATGGTATACAAGTTTAGTATTTAAGTATGTGACAATTATTTATGATTTTATGATTTTATACAAAATATGTATTGAGAAATTTGGTTTTAGATTGTTGTGCCAAAAAAAGATTATACCAAAGGCAGACACACTTAGCATCGAAAGTAGGTCATCCTCACGCGTGTTTCTGTGCGGAATGAAACCAAACGATTCTCTTTATTTATAGCATCGCAATCAATTACAAATAAATGCTTCAGTATTTCATTCGCAAATTCGAAAGATAAATAATAAAATAAATAAAAAAAAGGAAATAAAAATATAATATAAACAAATTATTACAGAGTTAAAATTGAATATTTCAACAGAAGAATTTATTTCTGTAATTATTTATTTAAACGATTATTTATAATTATCTAAAAATAATTGTGATTGTTTGTTTATGAAGAAAAAGGAGTTTTTATTCCAACAATTAAGAATATTGTATTTTAATTTAACAGACGTATACACACAGAATAAACATAATCAAAACAAACTAACTAAACGAACTTATGTTTCAATATCTAAATGTTTTCATTTAATAAACAAATGCATTAGCGCATTACGAACAAACGGTATAGGTGCTTAACCTCCGATTTCTATGTATTTTGTATCCTTTCATATTTTGTACAGCTTATCTTGTTGCATGTCGTCATATATATCTGAAAATTCATAGGTATGCATTTCTATTGCATTTGTTTCTTTTTCATTACATTGTTTCCTTTGCATTACATTTGCTTCCTTGTTATTACATTTGTTTCCTTTGTATTGCATTATTATTACATTTAAAATTGTCTCGTTGTTATTTTACAGTGTAAAATGATAGCTAAATCGAAATGAGTATTCTTAATAAACTAGGCAGGTATTCCTTACAAGAAAATGACAACACAGCTTTAAGCTCAGCCACAAATCACCACATATGAAATACCTTGAAAAAAACCTTTAACATATTTCACTACTTTTGACCTAATTCATAGCACTCAAAATCCACAAAACGTCTTGATGAGATACACATTGCATAATGTAAGAGGTAATTATCACAAATAACTCTGTCGTACAACTTTCACTAATATTGAAATACAGTAAAATAAAGTTCATTGAATATTCTTTTTTTATTATAAATACAATGGATCGGTTTTGATAAAATTATTTCCATAATGGAAAGAATCGTCATTAACTGTTGATAAAAAAGTGGAATAAAAGCAACCTAAAGCAAGATTAAAGGAACTGACAGATCAAGGTTGGTAACAGCACAGTGCGCCGTTACATCAATGTGTCAATCTTTAGTCAAATCTATTTTAAATTTTTGATGAAAAAATGTTTTTGGCAAACCTTTCACAATATTGAACTCTTAAGTTCATAAAAGCAATCAACAAAAATTAAATCTATGTGTTTCCTCTTGTTTGGATTAAGATGGTCTGCATTTTTCTTGATTGAAATGATTATATATAAATAACTCAGTTGTAGACCACCAATATAACCCTAAATGTAAATATCTCATTTAACAAATAAAAAAATGTTAAATACGAAAAACTTCACCAATTACCTCAAAAATTAGCCACGTGGTTTTCTCCTCACAAATTCCAATTTGACAAACTATCCTTAAAATTAACATTTTTGAAAGAAAAGTTTCCTCTAAAGATATTTTCCTTAAAATAACAGCATCCTCACAAAATACAAACCTCACAAATGTCACAATGACCTTACACAGTTAAAAAATTAAGATCATCGTCAAAAAAAGACCCCAAAAGGTACTCGCATATCTACATCGTAAAAAATAGACCCAAAAAGGTACTTACATATCTACAGAACCTGCATTCGCACTGCTGCAGCTGGTATACCTCCCTGATGGGAATGTCGGCGAGGCAGAGTTTGCAGAAGATCCCGTCGAAGCCGCAGTTCGGGAGCCTTTGTGAGGAGAGGGAGGCGGTGGAGGCGCAGCGGGAGCACCCGGCGGAAGAGGATCCGCTCCCCCCAAAGGAGAAGTCTTCCTCCAGGAGGGCGGCGGAGGGCGACCTCATGATCCGACGGAGGTCGGTGGCCGCGGAGGGCGACCGCGCGAAGGCGGGAATCTTGGTGGTGGCAAACACGGCGGATTTGGAAGTGGAGACTTTCCTAAGCCCCGCCTTCTTTTTGTCCCGGATGGCGGTGGTGGTGGTGGTTCCGGCGGACGAGAGCGCGATCACGGTGTGGCACTTGCGGATCAGCGGCTCCGGGTGGGCGTCGCCATAGAGTGCCAGACTCCTGGCACTGGCGTCCCTGGGCATCCTTTGGCGAGACTGCTTCTGGGGCGGGTTGGGCCGCAGGAAGGAGAGGAGATTGGGCATGATGAGGTGTGACTCAGTCCTGGGGACCACTCCTTGGTGAAGGGGAAGCACGCCCTGGTGGAGGGGTGCAACTGGAGGGAGGCAACCGAACGGAGGCCCTGAAGTACACGTGGAGAACGGAGGCCCTGGGGCACAAGTCCCGTAAGGAAGGCGAGCGTTGGATTCGACGATCCTGGGATTATGCAGCGGCGAGGGCGACGATGGCAGCAGAAGTGGAGCACTCATGGTGGTCTTGATTGGTGGAGGGAGTGACTCTCACATTACACGGGGTCTG
>JARUHE010336665.1:0-10647 GCA_031471125.1 Archaeomysis grebnitzkii | reverse complement strand
AAATATAGATAAATTATATTTATAAATATATATATATTGAGAATGAACAAAAACGTTGGTTAAAACAATTTGAAAATTATAAAAGGTAAAAACAGATGTTCATATAACGTTAGCTTCAATAATAATTATAATGACAAAGGTTTTACAAACTTTTCAAAATAAAATATTGTATAAATTTTAGAAGTTTTCAAAATAATGTTGTGATAACCTTGTGACAGTAATACATTGCCCTTTGGGTGTTAATCAAATTTTACAAATTTATGAAAAAATAAACTATTAACAATTACTGAGAATATGAATTTTAAAAATTTGCAGACAGAAATATGAATAACAGTATTCAATTGTTGCCCTCGGATGACCAGAGCTAGCTCATCAAGCTACGTGATCAATGGAATCTTATCCACTGTAAAATACTTAAAAAAGATGGTTCAAACACACCGTCATAAACTTCATTTTACTTTTGGTGACGCATATGATTGTTATTGTTAATTCAATTTTCCGCAAACTTCTGAAATACGTAATCACGGTATTTTTTAATAATCTTTGTAACTCATAAATCCGGAACATTGGATTAATAGTAATATGAAATATATATGTGGCTGAAGGTAAAATGGAGTCTATGAATGTGTGTTTTACTCTCACCAACTTTAATACTACATTGTATGAACATTGAATTACGTTGTTTAAACGTTATAAAAACTTTCCATACAAATTTTACTCTCACCAACTTCAATACAACGTTGTATGAACATTGAATAACGTTGTTAAAACGTTATAAAAACTTTCCATACAAATTTTACTCTCACCAACTTTAATACAACGTTGTATGAACATTGAATAACGTTTAAACGTTATAAAAACTTTCTGTACAAATTTTACTCTCACAAACTTTAATACAACGTTGGCTGAACATTTTCAAAATAACATTGTTTCAACTAACCATTATTTAACGTTTCTGAAACACTTGCTTATAACTATTCCAAAACAAACTTGTACTCAATATTTTATTAACGTTGTTCGTGTAACCATAGCTCAACAAACGAAGAATAAATTTTTTAATAACGTTATAATTGGGTCTGTTGCTGACAAACCTCAATTCAACTCTCAAACAATATTGAAATGACATTGGTTTCCATCTGGGATAGATAGATAGATACAGTTTATATGTACTATTTAAGCAGTCTAAAAACGTTGTTTTCAATATAATATGTACTTAACAAGGATGGATAAGAAAAGGTATATGAAATGAAATAGGTATTTAATACCATATGTTTAATGTCAGTTAAGGTAAGGAATATCTTTTCAACTGTAGGGGGATAATAATTTTCTGAACAAAAATTTAAAAAATATATATCGTTTTTTTAAAATGTTGATAACCATATATTTGTATAGCATTTATTCAGTTATACTATCGGTCTTATTAGTCATGTAAATGCTTTCAATGTCAAAATTTTTTTGTTATTTGTTATTATTTTGTTATTATTATTTATTATTTATTATTATTTGTTATTATTATATTTATTGTTATTTGTTATTATTTATTATTGAATCTCTTTCTTTTCTTTGAATTATTATCTTCACTAACAAGGCCATTTTTTGTGGATTATTTACAAATATTTGTGAACTAGCATAATCTGGCATAAGAAAACAAAAATTATTCACAAATCTATACAAAAATGATAGCAAACACCACTACAATGCAATTAAACGTACTTCACAATAGCCCATATGTTTTGTAGTCCATTTAATATGTTGTCCATAAATTATGTATTCCATAAATCATGTAGTTCATAAATAAGGTATTCCATAAATTATGTAGTCCATAAATTATGTATTCCATAAATTATGTAGTTCATAAATAAGGTATTCCATAAATTATGTAGTTCATAAATTATGTATTCCATAAATTATATATTCCATAAATTATGTAGTCCATAAGTTAGGTAGTCCATAAAATATTTAGTCCATAAATTATGTATTCCATAAATTATGTAGTCCATAAAATATCTATTTCATAAATTATGTAGTCCATAAATTATGTATTCTTTAAACTATGTAGTTCATAAATTATGTATTCCATAAATTATGTAGCCTATAAATTATGTAGTCCATAGATTATGTATTCTATAAATTATGTAGTCCATAAAATATGTAGTCCATAAATTATGTAGTCCATAAATTATGTATTCCATAGATTATGTATTCCATAAATTATGTTGTTCATAAATTATGTATTCCATAAACTATGTAGTCCATAAATTATGTACTTCATAGATTATTTATTCCATAAATTATGTATTCCATAAATTATGTAGTCCACAAATTATTTAGTCCTTATATTCTATATTCCATAACTTATGTACTGTAGTCGATAAATTTTCTACTCCATAAATTATGTAGTTCAAAAGTTATTTAGTCCTTAAATTATATATTCGATAAATTATGTAGTCCATAAATTATGTATTCCATAAATTATGTGTTTCATAGATTATGTAGTCCATAAATTATTTAGTCTATAAATTATGTATTCCATAAATTATGTAGTCCACAAATTATTTCGTCCTTAAATTATATATTCCATAAATTATGTAGTCCATAAATTATGTATTCTATAAATTATGTATTCCATAGATTATGTATTCCATAAATTATGTAGTCCATAAATTATGTATTCCATAAATTATGTAGTCCACAAATTATTTAATCCTTAAATTATATAGTCCATATGATTGGAACTCTACTGTAGTTGGATAGATACAAAAAATATAAATATTGTAATAGTGAGAATCTTTTGTTTCGACATGGTTTATCACATGAAAACAAAGAAAATTGTCGAACACATTTTCAAATTAAAATAATCAAATTTATATTTAATTTTTTAATAATTAAATAGAATGTTTTAAGATTCAACTTTGACATTGGCACTGAAGGTGTAAAAAAATGATGAGCAGTGCCAGTAACTTTTAATAATAATTTATTCATAATCAGTGACATCATAATTATCATCATCCGAAACACCACTAAAATCATCATCATTAACAATATCATTATCGTCATCAGCAACACCATCATCATTTTCATCCGAAAAATATCATTATCGTCATCATCATTGGCAACACAATTGTCATCATAAATAACAACATCATTATCATCTTAAGCAGCACCATCATTATTATCTTCAACAACACTATAATCATCACCATCAGCAACACCTTCATCATCATCATCATCATCCTCGATAAAAACATCGTCATCATCATCAACAAATCCATCCTTAACATCCTCAATAAATCCATCGTTATCACCATCAGCACTATCATCATTACCATCATCAACAAGATAATTTTATTTTAATCAGCAACACTTCCATTATCGTCATCATAACTAACACCATACTTATTATTATCACTATCAACCATCATTATACTCAACTGTAGCAGTATCATTTTCTTAATTAGTAGCAACATAATTTTCATCATCATTAATATCTTCATTATCAATATCAACAGAATCATTATAATCTTCATTGTCATCACCATCACCATCATCATCATAATTTTTAACACCTTCATTATGATCATAAATAACAACATCACTGTGGTTGCAATGTATTATAAGGTATTATCACGTATTATGATATGTTACTGTGTAATGGTGTGCATTATAAAGTAATATCAATGCCGACTCTACTACAGACCTCGTACTTACTTGCCATGCATTTTTGACTATTACAAAAAACATTGGAAACACAACTGGTAGGATAGATACCAACCATTATCGTGATATCGACCTAACTTTTCTTCATCTCTGATCAACTTTGTTGATCATAGATCAACTATTTTAACATTGATCGAACAACATGAAAGTTAATCCCGTATCAATAAAAGATGGGTCGAAAACGTATTGTGTAATAAAGATTTCGATGTGAAAGGCCTGTAGTAGAGTCGGCGTTGATATAACAATGTGTAAAACATTAAAATAAAACTTTTCCTATCTATCCATATATCTATTCATACACTCCCATAAAGTTGTAGCAATAAATACAATTTAAAAGGCAAGTAAAATAATATTAAATAAACAAACACTACATCGGACATTAAATCAGATGTTAGGACTGAAAAGTCCGATAGAAATGGCCGTCATAAAATATAGTTTTACAGCGAGTTTAAGAGAGAAAAAACCCGACGGACAGTTTCATATTATCTCGCTGTAGGATCGACTGAATTTGTTTTTTTACATCGAGAAACATATAAATGATTTTATTTGTTTGCTTAAATTATTGTTTTCTTTCATAGATTTGTTTATTATTTTTAATAAAAAATATTTAACATGTTTTATTAACTTTTTACCCCCCAAAATGGTCTTTGAAAGTTCATTATTAACTTTTTAAGGTTGCAATGAATATTAAAAACATGTTACTATTCTTTTAAAACTAAAATGTATTCTTAAATTTTTAAAATTAAAATATATATTAACAAGAGAGAGCAACTAAATCTCGCGCGTTCAAATCAAAACAAATAAAAAATTATTAACAAATATTTAATTTTAGTTCTCCTTGTCAACCATCTGAAAAAGTAAGCAAGTTATTATTTTGAAAATAAGCATTTTTCTGAATTACCAAAATGTATATTTAATGCCGTGTTTCCTTTACAAGTTGCGATAAACTAAAAATACTGAGAGCCCCATATAAAACAGTTCATGAAGCGCAATTTTTTTCATCGGTACCGGCAGGTGTTGCTCAATCAAAACAAATGTTATTAAGAAGCAAAGTAGGAGCACTTAACTGGAACTTGTGCATATCTTACCAAATCAAACCAAAAAAAATTCTATCACATACAAGAGACGAATGTTAGGATTCGACGGACCTTCGTAAATGACTTAATGGTCACTGATAGCAAAAGTCACAGTAGCTGTCATGTCAGCGTAAACGTGGCACTGACAAAACAAGCAAATAAGCAGTAGATGTCAGCGATGTAGTGTTGCTTTGGTTTTGTCATGCGTTTGAATAATTACCATCACATGCAAATATCTTAGAACTCTCAGATGTGTGGGAAAAGTATTTCAAACTAGCCAAGGAATCGGACGTCGAACCCTGAACACCACTCGTTCTAACAAAATTCTGTCACTTTCATAATGTAGTATGCTTACGGGGTGTTATGCTATCACATCTGAAGCGAGGTGGAATTTAAATAAGGGAGGACAGGACCATAAACTATGTACCAGAGAACCTCTACATGTTCCTCAAATTACTACTGGGGACCAAAACTGCTAGATGGTAATGTGAACAGTGATGATGACGAAGATGATAATAATGGTGCCAAACATCTCTCCTTCCATCAAACCAAAATACTGAGCATTGCTCAGGATCTCGTCTATACTGGTAATAGGATAAAATGAATACTCCAAGGCACATTGGTGTGGAAAGTAATCTGCAACAAGCAACACATTTGAAGGAACTCCTTAAAAGTGTTTCATAAAGCCGGTCATGTGATGGGTTACCGGAATTTTATCAGGCTGGAGTCAGTGTTAGCTGAAGGACATTATTAAATTTGAATGAAAATATTACGGTGGTACTTTTCAACTTGGCCAAATGACATTTCGTTCATCTTTCCCCCTGACAATGTGGATATCAACGAGGCCACTTTAAATGAAGAATTCCATTGCATACTATCCAAGTAGTAGCATAGCAGAGAGGTCCTCATAAAATTGATCTACTTGAGGGTATTAAGCTCTCCAATAAAGGAGCATTGTACAATGCACATCCTAGCTGCCATGAACGACATACTACCTGCATCTAATTTGCGAATCACTGGAGGACCATACAATGTAGACATAGTATTTGGTGGGCTTACACAATCAACTCGATCTTTTCAGGAATCAACGCCTTCTTGGACTTCCGTCAACAAAAATGTAGCACGTCTAATCCAAAGCGAACTTCAATGGAGTATTTATCCAATATACAGACTCCTGCACATCACATTGAAACGCTGAACACTGTAATCAAACGAATGTGGCACGGCGCTCAAGCAATGTAGCATGAACATGTAGTTATAACAGTGGACATTGGACAAGCATATATACCCTAAATTGATGGACTTGAATGGTTTGTTGACCAATACAAGGATATTTAATACACTGTCTTGGAGGAATGCATAAAGCAATGCACTTCCTCAGAGTACTTGACCGCAACATGGAAGAATATGGCCTGTGTGAGTTGTGGGTAGAATGTGATGTATTAACGTTAATGCAATTAAGAAAGTGATGTCCGAAAAAAGCTAAGCTCGTGCAATGCAAGCCCACAAACTTACACTGCATGCAATTACTACTCCCCAACTAATTACACACATTGACTCTGTTGATGTTAAGCTTAAGGCCAAATTGAATTCCCTTTTGACTTTGCCAAACACTGAATATATATCACATGTACTAGACACCCTGACGTTCCAGAGGTTCCACCATCCCATGATTGAATTTGTTAAAATGCTAATAGAAAGAAACTCAAATGTATAATTCTTGTACAATTACATAAAGGAGGTCAACATTTTACTCTATTTCACCAGGGTACAGAACATTATTTCTGACATATGATTTATTATTTTTATATATGACCATGTGAGCTATGTACAATGGGGTACAGTATACTTGGTTGGCATAAACAAGATAGCTTATTCACTTAGTCGATGGACTTTGTCTTATAACCTTAGGACTCTAATAGCATCGAATACTATCATCTGGATGCTGCTGACGAACGCAATACCCAAACAGCGTGTACCAAAGGAAGAAGGATGAAAAATAATATAGAAGAAGTACGAATGACAACATTTTTGAAGCAGCATGGAGTGTTACATACACTGCAGAATATGATCAACAAGGATCTGGTAACATGAGTCATTGCTTGAAACAGAACAGTTTGATGAGAAACAGCTAAATGTGTTTGTTGTGAAGCTCATATGACCAAAATTCGTAAGAATGAAGCTGAAATATTTGCTTCATTGTACACTGTTGTTCAAAACGTAAAAGTAAAAGAAAATGCAATAAAGATGGACATGTTGCAATGGCTCATCAATGCTTAAAATATTTATAAAACTTGAACAACATCAATGATACCTTGCATTCACCAAACAAGTCTCAGCTCGTCAAAATACTAGCGGAAGACGTATTCACACCAACAACTATTTCACTTGATGGACCAACTTGTTTGTTAAATGATAGTTAAGTGTTGATTATGCATTATGACTCTTTCTAAACCCCCCAAACATAAGTACATTTGTTGAATTCGTTTCTTTTTTATGATAACCTCAAAATTAAGCAAAATTTCTTTCATTTTTTCAGGATAACCTCAGAGCTGCTTTTGATTTGAATAATCAGTATTTGGAATGCAAGAAACAGTTGAGCGGAGGGGATGAAACGAAACCAAAGTCGGAGTAAAAACTTGTAAACATAAAATTTGAAAATTTTATTTTGCTTAGAGTGGAGTCTTTTTTACCGTTTCCCACGTATGAAGATGCACTGAAAGTGTGTCATTGGAATGAGTATTTTTATAAAAGATTTCTAATTCTTGGAGCCTATTTGTAAGTTTTGTTTTGTTGAAAATCTCAAAGTTCTATGATTCTCATCAGTTTGATTTTTACCCTAAATGTGTATATTGTTTGTTTTTAAATTGTAAATAAATCTTTCCAACTTATTTGATTGTTTGATTGTTCATACAATACAAAACATTACATTGCCCCAAGGTGTATGAAGAACATTCAAGAAAACAATGGTGCTTGCTTTAGATCTTCATCATGAGCTGAAATGTCTACCTTAAGCCCCATATCGTGTGATCATTTATGAATACTTTGAAGGATAAAATAATTTGTACCTTAAAAAATGTTCGGTGCTTAAAAACGATCAAACAGCTGTTTTTTGTTTGTTGACCTACAGCTTTCATTTATATCTCAAATCAACAGTTATGAGGTGTACATTGAAAAATTTTAAGTAACATTTTTGTCGAGCGTACATAGCAAAGCTCTACATAGGTGTAGAACCATGACTTTCTCCTCTGCTTGGGAGCTGCTCATGTTCCACCAGTCTGCCCGACTTGCCACTGTATCCTGACTGTTCAGCATATTTTTACTGCCTGTGCGGCCTACTCTAGTGAGAGAGTACGTCTTGGCTAGACCGGGCTTCCTCTGACGAGGATTTTGAATGAAGATGTCCCAGTTCATGATTTAGTTGAATTTTTAATAGCTGCTGGACTGTTTTATTGGCTTTGATTGGCACTTTTAATTTTTATTGCAGTTTGAAAGTGCTGAATACTCCCCGCATGCAGGGCTGGGCATTGGCCCCTTTATATAATCTATCAATCAATTACATAGGCGTAGCAATTCCGATGTCGTCATCGTCGGCAGCGTTAGGCAATGGCTTGAAAGCTTATATATCATCTATATACTATTATTTCTTTTCATATAGGCTTTAAAGTTACTAAATGAATCATCGGGAGACATTTGAACTGTTCTGTTCGTGGTTTACTAGTTTGAAAAACTCATGACTATTGAGATATAAAAGTTTTTATGAAATTGTTTCATATTTAAGTAAAACATTGAAGTTTTTAATTTGTTGCCCTACAGTTATCAGTTGTATCTCAAATGAACAGTTATGAGGTGTACATTAAAATATTTTGAAAAGCTTATGTTTATTGAGATATGTTTTTTTGATTTTTTGGGGGAGAGCACTGCAAGAAGATGGCATTTCTACAATAGCTGAACCAATGCATTGTTTCTTTTAATATATCAATGCACCAGAAAATAAAACCATGTAACCCTCCATCAAAGCTATATCTTGAACAAGATTTTAGCGACAAAAAGAAATCTAATGCTATTTTGGTGATAATGAGTGTCCAATTTCAAAAGAAACCTTCATAAATCCTTAACCACTCATTTACGCACTAATTAGTGAAGAATAAAAGTGTCTTAGAATGTCAATACATATATAAAATTATTAAAATAACAATGAAATATTCAATGAGTTATGTTCTGAAAAGTGGCTTCTTTTTCCGATTTACGCCCTGCTTCAACTAAACTTCGTTGGTCCTGATATCGACATACAAACAATTATAGTACTGGTACAGACTTAAATGACTCATTGAAAATAATAAAAAGAAAAATTTTCTCCAGGAGATTTTAAAAATATTCTCCAAAAGATTTTGTAGACCCTCTTAACGCACTGTCTATATATCTATATATTTATATACCTGGTCCAAACTTTAGAACAATAAATTTCTTATAATTTGCATGGAAAACAATTGAGTCATTATGAGTGTTTACTTCAAAAGAATTTTGTATAATAGTCCATGGGCTACATAGGATCTAGCTCCCTCTGCCATATACCTTAGCCCTATCTAAAATTTTCATAAACCGCTTAAACTTTCTAAACGCTTTGTTACTTATTCGAGATCACGTTGCAAGCCCTCTTACTGGATAATGACCCCCTCCCCTACCACTTTTGAGGAGTCGTTTTTTATCAGCCGATTTGCTTTTATAACTATTATTATACATGGATATGCATTTCCTAAACCTTTTATTCAACAATATTTTTAATGATAGCGTGTATTTTTAATGTTTTTTAGTATACGACATTTCTTGTTTACAGTACTGTAAAATAGTAACTATCAGGTTAAGGATATATTTTAATATCTGGAATCAAATCATCAAGCGACACGCTATACAATAAAATTTAGTATCAAACAATTGAATAAAAACTAAAAAAGTTAGAACATCTTAAAGAAAGATTATTTCGTGTATTACGTTGATAGAATGGCAAATATACAACCTAGTAAATATTTAAATTATCTTCCTACATCAATTGTTTTCTTATAACTAAAATAATAAAGTTATTAGCATAACAAGGCTATAATAATAATAATAATAATATTAAATTAACATCAATAATGATAAAAGTAATAATAAAAATAATATATCTATTATGTTAGTAACGTATGTTTTTAACTAACAATTTTAATTTGTTTATAACGTTGCTTGTTTCATATAAGAATGTGTTTCTTGGATACTTTTCAAAATATGGTCAAGAACAGAAGGATGATGATGTATATTTCAAACTGACAAACATATTGTTATCATTACAAATTTCTCACATCTATATAAAGTATTCTTCCGTTTGATGAAGTATTAAACAGTAATTAAAAAAACGAATTATATTTTGTAAAAGACATATTTAATGCATAAAGCATAATTGTTCTTATGTGAATGATGAAAACTTTGTTGCAACAGAAACATAATAAGCAAATGCCGATACTGCTCACCAAAAAGAAAATACTAACAAGGAAAACAGGTTATAATGTATTCTCTTATGAAAGATTAACAACTATAAACAAGGACTAATATTGATCAATGATGTTGGTATCTACGTAAGAAGGACAGTGCATATTAACTGAATAATAAATATTATTTGTATAACAAATGTTTACGGTAAGTCTACCAAATTCGTCAACTTTCGTTTGAAGTTCGACACTTTAAATGTTAATTATTTAAAACTGTTTATTTTTAATTATAGTTTAATTTGTGGGAAATTGAAATTGAAAATGCACAATTAATCATTATTATAAATTATAAAAAGCATTAAATAATTAACATTTAAAGTGGCGAATTT
>JARUHE010336654.1:0-10648 GCA_031471125.1 Archaeomysis grebnitzkii | reverse complement strand
AAAAAATGGAAACTCTAGGCTGCCTCGCTCAGTTTTTCATCAAAGCCAAATGCATCAAAGTTGCAAAAACATTAAAGTTATGATTAAAAAAACAATGTCTATAAAATCACCAGAATATTCTGTCAAAATGATTTACTACGATTTCAAAAAATTGTTTCACTAGCTGTGCGGATTTATCATTGCAGGGACAGTACCTAATTCGTGTAATACTGATGTGGGAGTTCAATTCCTACATATAACTCTAAGATTTGCACTTCAAAATAACTGATATGTAGGCATGGCAAATATATCTTTGTCGATAATGATAACCGTTGTTCTCCTGATTATAAAACCAATTATAATAAATAATGGATTCCCAAACGCCCTTGGCGATAGCGAAATAAAAGCTTTAATGATTGGTGTAATGTTCATTTAGTATTAACAGATAAAATGAAAGTTCATTATACAAAAAATTAAGATTTATAGAAAACATAAAACAAAAAAATGAATTATTATAAAAACCAAAGTTTTCACCGGTTGTGGGGAGTTTTCTTTGCATGGATGGTAATTTGCATATAATATAGATGTGCAATTTCAATTTCAACACATAACTGAATGACAAACACTTCAAATGTATGGGATCATTGTGATAAACATAATTTACAACTATAAACTATTTAGATAATTCCACATAAAATCAAACGTCAAACAATCATCCATACCTAACACCTTTATTAGCATATATTATAAATTTATTGAATTCAAATTATTTTAAATGTAAAATTATGTTAGAAAAATTGAGATTAAGGTAGTTAATTATTCAAGATCAGCAAATTAAAAAATGTTAACACGATAAATTTGATTTCAAAATTTGAAAATTAATTACACGAAGGTTTTTTCATTTCAATTTCTAACGTTTTTTTCAACTGCAGTTTCAGCAAAACATCTAACAATTTTATTCCTATTTGTGTTTTTATATAGGAACACAAGTATATTTTTTTGGTTTTAAATAACTGTTTATTTTTATTTATTTAAATAATGTCGTTAAAATAATTTTGAGGAACAGTTGATAGGACTACATTTCCCAAAATATAGACACGTGGTTATCAAAACTTACTATTTTATTAAAGTCAACATTTTAGATTGGTGTTCTATTTTGACTCCTTTCAAAGTTTTCGATGTAATAACATTTCAAAATGCCATCAAAACCTGTGAAGTACATACATCTCTACATTAATTAAAGTATTCACATTTTCACTTTTTGTTGTTTGTTTGTTCTTCACTAAGCCTTTTATGTTATCTTATGTTAATATTGTATTTATCTTATGGTTTTGTTATGTTGTTAAATTACTTTTATTATGGTTATTTTCCTCCACAAAATATCTCATTTTCTTCCTGTGTTATTACTCTAATTATTTTATTTAACATAATTAATTTAGATAACATATTAATCTTCTCTAATAAATATTTATTTATTCGTTTGTTTCAAGCTTTATAAATTCAGTGTTCTACCTTGCATAAACTAAGTTGACGCATGACAGTTTTATACTTATTGTTCAAATAGTTAGAATATTCAAAGTCAAATTTTTCCTGTTTGATTGAATTGTTTCAGACTTTTTTTTATTTACTTTGAAGTTAAATTGGTTTTAAAATTTATTATATAATTACTTGAGATTAATTATTTGGTATACGTTTGGTAGGGCTTAAGCTAAAAATAAAAAAGTCTGATAGCTGAATCAGGGCTTTCATTCATTATACCTAACTTAAGGTAAATTTTCTAAGAGCATTACGACTATTTGATTTTCCATTTAGTTATATTTTGCAATTCAATTTATGCTTTCCAACAAACTTTTTATATAAATAGACAAGTGACTTACAATATTTTTAAATCCAAAACATTATATATTTGTTGAGAAACTTGTTTTTTATTCTGAAGATTATTTTTATTTCATCGTAGAAGATAGATTTCCATAAAGATTTTGCTGATGACGTCACAGCTAACTCCAACTATTTTTAACAACGATTATTATGGACTACGTAATCTGGATCTTATGTTCCCTGATGACCTTGGCCATGATCACACGAAGATAAATTTAGAACAAATAATTATGGAAGGAAATTCTGCAGAATTCAAATAAATATTGTTAAAGTAAAAAAACGATGCAGGTTGTGAACACCATGCCTAAATTCAATTTATAATTTGTTGCCTTATTTGGTTTAAAATCACATCTGGAGAACACAACGGTGTTGATTTGGTCTAGATAACAAATTAGAATCAAATAATCTCGTAATTAACAAATTAATGAACTTTCAAAACCATCTAATCCGTTCAAAGTGAAATGTTTCGTTTAATTAAAAATTAAACAAATATTGAACTCTAATTCGTACATAATTTTTTCGTCGATCTTGCTAAATATTCAATTCAATTCTTATATAGCTTCTACATATAGGCTTATATAGGTTCTTCTACGGTATTGCTATTAACATAAATTAAATAGTCAACGTGTTTAAAACATACTGCAAAAAAAAGGGGTTTCGGTTTCTTGAAAAAATCAACCGTTGGAGCAACCATCAGATTATATTCTCTGATCTGAGCGAACATACAGGCCTGTTTGAGGGAATTAACTGTGTGATTTAAATCAGGTACATGTTGTTTAAAGATTTATATGTATGCATTAGAATTTCATATTTCAAGCGCTATTGTACATGTACCCAATGAAGTTGTTCTAAATTAGGTGTAATCAGACTGAATCTAGTAGTATTCGTTAACAAGCGAGATGCAGTTTTGGACTCTGAAATTTGTTTACTTGATAAAATGTAAGTTTCCAATTGAACATGGAATTAAACAGAGAAGCTATGTGGGTCATGTATTACTTTTGTCTACAGCAGTGTTTTGTACCTATCATACAACAACTACATCCAATGTATGCGGCTACGCTGATTATCACCAGTTAAACATACCGTTTTAGTCGTCATCATTAAAGCCTCCAAAATTCAATTTCATCTATAGAAACATTAGATTTTTTAATATAATCTTATTTTATTTTTAAATAATATAAAATTTTTTTATCTCAAACATCGCATGCCCCTTCAATAGAGCGATAACAAAATAATGTAAGAAAAGCTCAACCTTTATACTGCCCGCCCCCGCTACGGGGCTAGGGGCATCTAAGCGGGTCAATAAATTATATAAGAAACAGCGTTTAACCACCTACCCTCGTCTTGCTCGCGATAAAAAGGTAGTCATTTAAATCATTCGCCATACTGAGCTTGACCGGCGGCACACAGGTAGGTCACAAAAAACAGCACACAAAAGTAGCCCACGCCTGATCTACGGAACCGACGGCACTTAGGGCGGTTATAAAAATAATATAAGAATAACCTTCAAACTAGCCGCTCCCACGGAAAAATAATATAAATAATATAATATAAATAATATAAAAATCAACTTCAAACTACCCTCCCACGGAAAAAGGGAGGTCAATATATTATATAAAAATAGCCCTAAGGGTACGATAAAACGTTTAAATTATTCAGGTTTTAACGCACTCCCCGGCAGTTTATGTGCATTGATGAGAAAGCACTTGCAGAAAGTTTTGCTGTCTTTAATTTTTGTAATAAAAGGGAAAGAACAGCTGAAGCGTTGCTCGTTTACTTCATTTCGTTTTGAAATATAATTTCTATTACTTCACGTACCTTAATAATAAAGCCTTTTTTGATATAGGAAGTTAGAAGTTGAACATGACAACAAACAACGTAGTTTAATGGAAATATAATGTGGTTTTCTTAAATAAATAATGAAATAGCTTTTTGTTTTTCTATAAGAATTGAGATTGGTTTTGGAATCGAAAATAAGTGTTTACGATATCAAATTTAATGGCGAAGCCATAAAATAATTGAAAATTAAAGTGGAAATTCCATTTAAATTTTCTGTCAACTTCAACAACTCAAAATAATAAATTGTTCGATATTTTTTCAAGTCTTTAATGTTTGTTAACATTAATATGGGAGACACAATCAAAGAAGACAATAAAGGTTGTTTCTAACGTGATCTTTGTAGCATTTGCATCCTTATGACAACTCTCCGTCTGTCGTTAAATATCGGATGAAAGTATTAGTTAGATAACTGAAGACAAATCTATTGTCAATTTGAAGATATTTAGATAAGCTTATGACAACTAGATTTGCTTTAGTTAGTAATTGTACTCTCGGGCGATGGTATAGTATAACGCAGTAATTGTTTATTTTGAAATGTGTGTGTGTAAAAAATGTTATTTATATGAACAGAAGAACTGGAAATATTTTTGAAGCTTACAAGCAAAATTAATTATATATGTGTAGTAAAACATAAGCCTACGTTTTTAGCTGCTAAGTTTTTGGATTAGGCCTTAAGAGAAATATAATTTTTAGCTCATCATTTAAAAGTTGTTGTCAAAATATATTTTCTTGTTTTAGACGAATGAGAAAACCAGAAAAATATCAGTTTTGAATAAGCTACCAATGCAATTTCTTGCTTGCATTGCGTTGTTGTTCTGCATCAATAATATTTTGTTCTGCTGTAGTATAAAAGCCTTTCTTTGCAATACTTATAGTAAGGGTTGAAATGACTTCAAAACAACCTGTATCAAAACCTCAAGTTTCACAACAGACTTTTTAATTGTAACTTGGGCCTAGCAAAATATGAACATGGAGAAGACTCCGCGTTTGTGCTCATATTGACATGGGAGAGAACAGAATAATAGAAAGAGAGTAGAACAATTTCGAAAAGACTCATCCAAACGGTGATCACTAATTAGGAAAACTACGGGTAAGAAGAACAAGAACAAGAACACGCGACAAGAACAAAAAACAAACAAGAACAATAAGACGAAAAAGAGCAATAATAAAGAAAAATATGAACAAGAAAAATAAAAATAAGAACAAGAACACAAATAAGGATAAGAACAATGACAAAACAAAAACAAGAACAAGACCAAGGAACCAAACAACCACAAGAACAAAGACAATACAAAAACATGGGCAAGAAAAAGAACAATGGCATAAAAGAACAAGAACAAGACCAAAATAACAACAAGAACAATTACAAAACAAAAACAAGAACAACAACAAAAAACAAACAAAAACAAGAAAAATGACAAATCAAAAACAACAAAAAGGAGAGCAACAATGACAACATGAGGAATAAGAACTATAATATGAAGAATAAAAAGAACAATAAAGACAAGAAAAAGAACAGCAATAATGATAAAAAAAAACAAGAACAATAAAAATGGCAAAACAATAAACAAGAACAAAACAAAAAGCAACAACAACGACCACACGAAGAAGAAGAACAGAATATCAAAAACAACAAGAAAAATGGCAAAACAAAAACAAAAACAATAATAAAAACAAAAACAACGACAACAACAAGAAGAAGAACAAGAAGGAAAATAAAAACAAGAACAGCAACAACTGCAAAAAATAAAAACAAGAACAAGAAAATTGGCAAAACAATAACAAGAACAACAATAAAAACAAGAAGAAGAAGAAGAACTAGGAGATAAAAAAAAGCGGGAAAAAGAAAATGAACAAGAAGATTGGTCAAGTAAGATATTGAATGTGTGTTCTGTAAACAGCTTAAGTGAACATTCGGAGTCGGTGATAAACGGTAAAACATTTTAGATTACATTTTTTCCTGAAAAGCAACCTTGACAAAAAAAATAACAATGAAAAATTGTGGTAATAATAAATAAGAATAATAATAATAATAATAATAATAATAATAATAATTAAGAATAACAATGAAAAATTGTGGTAATAATAAATAATAATAATAATAATAGAAATAATGATAATAATAAATAAGAATAATAATAATAACAAAACAATATTAAATAATTTTAATTTTGTTCCATGATTTTAACTTTATTTTATGTAAAGGGCAGCAGAATAAAGTATTATTGATGCGGTATAAAAGAAACTTTGAATTATTATTGTTATTATTGTTAATTAAATAATATTATTATTGCTAATAATAATAATGTTAATAATAAAGTAATAATACTAATACTTAACTAATAATAATAATAATAATAAAAAAATAATAGTGATAAAAATAATAAAATATTGATAGCAGTGATACTAAATGGTAAAATGTAATTGATTTTAACAAATAAGAAATCAAGTGATAATAAAAATAGCAAATAATAAAGTCATCAAATGTGCATAAAGAAAAAAATATATTGTTTTTGGAAAAATAAAAAAAATAGTTGACAATTAAATTTAAAAATGTATATTCAATGTCGTTCAGTATTTTTAATTTCAACAATGGATCATTTTTGCTCTTCAATTGAAATTCAGTTCAAATTAGAAAGATTAATTTGTGAAAAAAAGAATAAAGTCTTTGGTGAGGCTACCATGAAAGTGTAAAACACTTTGTCAAGGAATTGAAATTGGTTTTAAGGAAAGAAAAGTATGTAATAAAACAAAATGTTGAGAAGTGAAAACAATTCAGGAAAACTAAATAATTGCTTAAAAATAATCCTTCTTTCTAGATCCATTTTAAACATGCATTGTCTGATCTCATGAATAATTTAGATTTTTATTATATTCTATTTTTTATGTTTTTATATTTTTTTATATTTTACATCCAAAGATCTTCACTTATTTCGACTTAATTCGCTCATAAAAGTCCTTTTATCATCGAGTTCGAATGTAAAAAGATAATTTGTATGCAAATGAAATGTAATTTATACATCATACCCTTGTGTGTATTTATTCTGTATATTCATTACGTTGTCTTTTACTATGTTAGCTCTATTTACAATTCTTAAAGTTTTATTATTAATTAATATACATATACATACACACATACACACACACACACACATACATATAATTATATATAGATATATATATATATATATATAAATATATATTTATTTATATATATATATATATATATATACACATATATGTATATATATACATTTTTCGATTAAATTTATTATAAACATATTTCTATGTTTTACAAAACATTTTTATTTCTGATATGTGAGTACTAGAGTTTCACAATAAATTTAAGAACAATTTTTATACCAAATAATTATTATCTGACTGGGGGTTTGTATGATGCTAGCAGAGTTTAGTTTTCAATGGACTTAACATTTAAGTTGATTTTGGGTCAATGAAATGTTGAAGAAAAAAATGTTTTTACTTCTTCAACAACTCAAAAAACATTTCACAGCAAATTAATGAAAACTCTAAATAAAACCCTTTAGATCGGAGAATTGTATATTGGCGCCAATGAATAAATTAATAAATAACCATATTAACACATTGATAAATGAATCCGATTAAATATTAGACAAAAAATAACAAAAAAGAAGAAAAATTATTCACCAATAGAAGAAAATAGTTTTGCAGAGACCAAAATAAACATTTAGATTCCAATCAGAGTCAAAATATATCTTAAATTTCTCTCTGGGAATAGAAAGGGCGAAGTATTGTAAATAATGGGTTAGAGTATCGTAACGAGTTGGTGAGGGCGAAGTATCTTAAGTAATGGAGATCGGGAGGGTGGCAGAGGAGGGGGTGAAGTATCTTGAGTAATGGAGACCGGGAGGGTGGCAGAGGAGGGGGTGAAGTATCTTGAATGAAGTGAACATTCTTCCATCTGTACATGCTTGTATGTAAATATACGGGATGATTAAACGTTCAAAGTGAGGATCTGTCACTGAGACAGTTAATTGTGTGTTGTGTTTCTTCTTAATTAAAATGTTATGCTTAAAAGTAACACGTTTATTTTCTGCAATTATGTGTTCACATTTTTTAATCCTCGTTGAATGCTAGTTAAAGTTGCTTTTCTAATTTGATCTTTTTCATAAGCCTACATTATTTGATTCAACAGATAAAACGGCTATGCCGCTCTTACAATATATCAATTTATTTAATTTATTTATTTATTTTCAAAACAAAAAGGGCCACAGAAGATAATCTTGCTATGTTTTATTTGTACAAAATTTAAAAATCATACACATTTTATGGTATATGAAATTCATGATTTGTGTAGCTTTACAACATATATGAACTGTTTCAGGTAAATTATAATCAATAATAAATGAATCATTCATTAACATATTTTGCAATACCCGTTTGTTAGTTTATCAAAATATATGAAAATAAAAAGGTAAATATAGAATATAACTATTAAGAAATAAAAGGCGTCAATTGGAAAATGTATAGATCAATAGTGAATGTTAGAAGGTTTTAATCTTACATATGTTTCAGCATTAAGTGATAACTTATTATATATATATATATATATATATATATATATATATATATTAAGTTATAACTTATGATACATTTTTAATCATGTATGAGTCTGGTTTTACAGACGGAGGTAATAAATTTAAGTTTTTTTGTTGAAAAGGATAGCTGTCATTATTTGGTGCGTTATAATTAACTAACTGCATTTTAGTTCGGTAGGAAACACTGCTGTACTTGCTTGTCGTGGTCATAAGGTGCAAGTGGCACCTATGTAGACATGGACAAGGCTGCAAAATTAAACATAGACAAGCGAAGACTTCCCATATGTCTGAAACGAATTTTGAACAAGAGAAAACACCTTTTTATTATCTTTTGTGTTCCTTTTTACTTTATTTTATATAATAATCACTAAAAATTTAAGGAGTTTTCAAAATATCAAACAATTTGTTGTTATTTCGCAAATAAATCATAACCCTTATCACGTCGCCACAATAGCCAATCGAGAGCAGAAGTTCTTTGTTAGAGTAACTGGGGCTTCTAGGGCAACCCTGGAGTATGTTTCCATTTGTTAGGCAGGTTCTCCACAGATGCACTGAGCATTTTCCGAAAGTCTCCACTTAAGCAAATTACTTCCAGTTCTCCTTCAATCAAATAATGATCAGCTATGTTTGTATATTTCATCAATGACGTTGGTTTTAGGTTTAATTTGACATATCATTATTTTTGTAACAAGAAAACATTTTTGATTAAAGGAAGATTATTTTCCTTAGAAAACACAAAATTGATGTTATCATTCTAAACAAAACTTTGTTCTTGCGAAAAACATCAAAGGATAAATTTAATTTAAACTTTTGAAATATTAATCAAAATCTTTTTACATATAAGACCAAAAAAAAACTCTATAAATATTGTTATTCAATAATTTTCTTTACAGATAATGTAATTTAAAAATGACGATTGGATCGACAAGTGAGGTAACCCACATTCAAATAAAATATAACTTATCTCACTTGTGCTATTGTCGATCCATTTAGAGCTAAAAGGAATAACATATATTAAATCATAAATAGTTTGTCCCAAAAGTAAAGGAAATATATTCCCGAATTCTATGAATAATTATATTTCAAATATGAAAATGTAAATATTTGTAGCATCATTATATGGATCAAAAACAGCACAAGTGAGGCAGAACACATTGAAATAGCATAGCGCTTACCTCACTTGTGCTATTTCCGATCCAAATGTGATACAAGTTTTGTCAAAACAACTCGAGTGGTCTGTCATTACCAATTCAATCTGAACGGTTAATTACAAAATTTCCATCTAAAATGAAACCTTATTAATAACTTAACTCCGACAAACAAGATTTTACATAAATATGAATATTAAAATAGGTTGAAGAATTACTCATTGAAAATCATCTAAAGAAACAACAAATTGAACTTCCATTACCTTTACGAATCCTTCTTCCACTTCTTCTTTATCTTTCGCTTTACCCATTTCTATATGGGGTCGTTTCCTCCACTTTGCTCTGTCATGCGCATCTTGCTCTCTTGGCCCCTTCTCCCGCATATCATTAGCTATATTATCCTTCACTCCTTCTCCTCCCGTTTACCTTTATGTTCACGACCACTTTTTCTCACATGGTCCTCGTCGAGTTAAGCGAGACTTTATTTATGTTAGGACAAAGTCTGCAGGTCAGTAGGAGTCAAGTCGTCTGAAACCTGGTTTCGCTGATAATCAATATGCAAATACTGCACAGAAGCTGCTGGTCAATATGCAAATACTGCACGGAAGTAGCTATTTCAAGCTATATCCAACTCTGAAGGAAGTGTCTTAGTCCTAAGGGAATGTCCACTTCTGAAGGAAAGGTCCACGTCTTATGGAAAGGTCCACGTCTTCAGGAAAGGTCCACGTCTGAAGGCAAGGACTGATCCCAGAGGAGCTGTTGGAAGATCCAAAGAGAGCTGCTGGAAAATCTTGGTAGAGCTACTGGAGATCCCAAGGAGAGCCGTTGGAAAATCCCAGGTAGAGCTATTGGAAGATCCTGATAGAGCTGCTGGTCCAAACGAGATCCAACGCCAAAGGAAAGATCCTGGTCTTAAGGGAATGTCCACTTCTGAAGAGGGTCAACGTCTTAAGAGCGATCCACGTCTGTTGGAAGGTGTTGGTTCTAGGGGAGCTGTTGGAAGATCCAAGGAGAGCTGTTGGAAGGTTCAAGGAGAGCTGTTGGAAGATCCCAGGAGAGCTGTTGGAAGATCCAAGGAGAACTGTTGGCAGATCCCAAGGATAGCTTATGGAAGATGTTTTAAATCGCTGTCTAGGAAGGAACTGCTAAAAGCGGATTCTCGTCCCAGATGGAATGAATAAATTGGACTGGCGGTCTTACATTATAGTATATCGACTGTCACATTCG
>JARUHE010336643.1:0-10648 GCA_031471125.1 Archaeomysis grebnitzkii | reverse complement strand
GCAAACTTGAATAAAATATAATTGATATATATTTATATTATATACATTGATAGGTACTTGGTTATATTTATACTTCACAAATATGTAGGTATCTGTAACTTCACTAGTTGAGGAGTCGGAGGATTTTCACCGACTCCGACACCTCTGGACCATAAAATGTTCAGACTCCCAAGCCCTGCTCCTTTCACCCCACACCTGTGTGTTGAAATGAGACGCTGCTTGTTTGGAGGCGAATAAAAATGTCAAACGAATTTTTAAAAAAAACTAACACGAGTTTATAGACAAGAGATAAATGCTCAGATCCATTAAAAAAATTAGTTTATGCTCCTGTCAAAAAAAACCCGTCCTATTTCACCCCTCTTGATCCTACACCATTGAAAAAGCTACCACTTCAAGCTTAGTAGCAACTAGCTCTACGTGCACACAATTTGATCTGTAGTTTGTTTATTTTGGACAATTAAATGTTTGGTAATTATTTTTATATCTGGGTACAATTGCCCAATAAAGGTTACCTTCAGCAGAAAATGCCTATTTTAATACTCAATAACCAAGAAAATAATTAAAAATAGTAGTTTGGTGCGATCGTTGGTTGGATTGCTTCTTCGTACAACCAACGATTGTTTTATTTGTTCACGTTAGATCCTCACCAAACAAAATTGTTAGATCCGAAATACTATGTTAGTAAAGTTTCAAAAAGTTTTTGGATAATGAAAGAACAAACATATTAATATTTTTTGACTAGTTAAATACAAATAAAAGAAATTTTTAAGACATTTCATGTACAATTTATACAATTTCAAAATATCTAAAGAGTAAAAATAAAATCTATAACACTAAATTAAAAAATTCAAATATACACAAGTTCTCAACAGAACTTAGAAGAGTTAGTATTAAAACAATTGCAATGAAAGCTATAACAAAGTTTGAACATAGATAGCATCCCAAATGGATATTCATTTTCCATTATATTGTATGTGTATATTTTTAAATATAGCAAAACGGTAATAAAAAAATAAAAAATAAATCATTCCATAAAAATGGATTCAATAACAACTTGGTTCATAAAAATGAAATAACGAATTATTCATTTGAGCAAAAATAAACATACTTAATATTATTGAATGAAAATTGTATTGCACAAAGTCAGAATATGTTTCCAATACTAGCCCTTGCTATTCTACACTTCTTTCAATTTAATAATCGAGTTATGACCATTTAATAATTTTTCTCTGTATTCTGCCGAAAATTATACTCATGCTTCATACTTTATTATTGTATTTATTGTTAACTATCATTATTGGTGAAAGTACCATTGCCAAAGAAATACAAGTTCTACTAAACAACAAAAATTAACCAGCATTGTTTTAAACTATTTGGTTGGTTAGTTACTTTTATTCGGTCCTAGTGAACCAGGCTGTGGTGTTGCACCTATAAATAGAAAATAAACATTTGTTTTATTTAAAAAACTGAGTTATTTTTTATGTGTTTAATTTTTAAAACTGATTTATTTATTTATTTGTTATATTTATAAAACTGATTTTATATTTCAAAGAACTTTTCAGTGGATGAGGAATCTTATTTTTGGCAATAGTACATACGAATACAGTCGTCCTATACAGAACAATAATAATAATAATAAGTTTTAAATTATTCGACCAGCTTTACAAATTAAACAAAATTATTAAAGTTTCAAAATAGCAACAAAAGTTAGTTAAATAGTTGATTGCAATTCGGTTCTCAATAGCAACACAATAATTTGAAATTTTTAGTGGAGTGAGATTTTCATTTCTTTGGTAAGAGTACCACAAACCATACCAAGACGTGACAATCAATGCTAATAAACAAATGGTGGTACTTGAATACGTCATATGGTCATGTGACTTGCTTCAGCTGTGAAAATAAACATTATCCGATGTTCATAGCTGAAGCGGTCACGTGACCCTGTGACGAAACTCAAGTACAGCCCATTCTTTGTTAACAATGATTGTCATGTCTTAGTGTGGTTTGTGTTAGTACTGAGACTCGTTTTTGTCTAAAGACCTGTTTAAAGGAGAACTTTGATGAATTCAATATATTTGTGAGATGCCAACCGAAGATCATTTATAGATCCTCTTAAATTACCACAAAAGCAAGTTATTTACTTCAAATTAAACATAAATCAACATATGGTAAAATAATATTTAAATGCACAGACACCATATCTTTCTAGATGTTGGACCTTTTTTATAGGCTTAATACTGCTTAACAAAGAAAACTGTGCTTCTCTGTCTTGAATATTCTGCAAATAAAATAGAATTGGTGCTAACATTGGCTTTTTGGTTTGAAAGAGATTCCTCTGCATTAACATAATTAAATATTTTGATATTCATTATCCTTCCATCCATCCCTTAATTCATGCACAATCATTTCTTACATCTCAATCTTTGTAATTAATTTAACTAAATATTATGCAACACATTCAGAGCAGAGATATTATCACTCATAACAAAAAAATCTCAAAAATATCACAACAAGTAAATGGCAGTGGGGGACACTGCTACCAAAAGGTAGCAATAAAGCCTCTGGAGTACACATAACCTGGCATACAACATTTTTATGCTTGAAGCAAATAATAATAACAATGAAGACATAAGTTGTCTGTTCTGGGCTTTGTAAAAACAAACAATTTGTTGGCTGTCATAGTACAATCCTAATTGATAAGTAATGATTTTGAACCTGTATTCATTATTCTATTTTTATAACTATGTTTGTGTTTTTTATGCATGTTTTTATTCAATTGGAATTATTTGTTTCATTTGTACCAACTTTCACTTGTCAATATAGTTCATTTATAATATTTTATTTTCTTATTTGATGAAAATTGAAAACTAAAATTATTTTAATCCTTTCAAGGTTATTATGAATTCTGCCAAACAACTAACATAATAACGATATTTTAGATTTTTTCTGGATTTAGATCTCGATTATAAAAATACAAACAATTTTAGGATCTGCAATCGATCGAAATAAGAATTGATTTTTAAGTAAGAGTAGAAATTCTCTTTAAATATTCCAGAATTAACAATTTTATGATATATATAATTATAAATATTAACACAAAAACAATTTTTAACCAAAATAAGATGTGTTTTTAACCCATCCTGATACGATATTAAAATAAGGATACAGTTTTAATTAAAAAAAAGTTGATTAAAAACAAATAAAGGTTGGTCGAGAACGTAACTAAATTTATCCGTAAGGCCTTTCCCATTTTAAAGCAGAACAGAAAAGTGTCTTCATTGATTCGTATTAATCTACTTATAGAATGATAATTAACCGATTCACTTACGTCTTCGCCTTAACTTATAGACTTGCCTTGCATAGATCTGGATAGATTAATTATAATTATAATAATTATTATAATAATTATTATAATAATTATTATTATAATTATAATTATAATTATTAACTATGTTTAATTACTTGAAGACATTTTTTGTGTTAGTGAACACTCGGACACCGTGGAAAAAATCTGCTGACCATCTATCATTTTTTAATTTTTTTAATTAACTTTTTTAATTAGAATCATTAACTGGAATAGGTTTTATGTAAATGATGCATCCATTCTATTTCTAACGCCTTCAAATTCATACACATGAACAGTAATACTTTTTCAATATTTTATTTTTGCAAAACATAAAATTTTAGAATATCAATTTTTTTTGTTATTTTTTGGCATACTCATACAGCACTAGAGCCTCTGACAAACAACACTGTTAATGTCAAGAAGAAAGAAGACTCGCTTAACAATAAAGAAAAGGGAGACCTGATGCAACAAAGGCCACAGAGTCAACACCACCTCGAGTCCTTAGTAATAACAATAAGAAATAATTTTTCATTTCAAATAATAATTAAAATAACAATTAAGAAATAATTTTTCATTTCAAATAATAATTAAAATTACAATTAAGGAACAATTTTTCATTCCAAATAATAATAATAATTACAAATAATCGTTTCATTTAAAATAATAATAATACTAATGATAATAATAACAAATACATGATTTATTAAAATGATAATACCAATAATAAAAAATAATTGCTTCATTTAAAATAATAATAACAAATAAATGATTTGTTCAAATAATAATAATAATGATAATAATCAAAAATAATTATTTTTTCAAACAATAATACGAATTTGAAACAATTGTTTCCTTTATGAAGCAACACTACAAAATTGAACATTAGCATTAGAACAATTGATTGTACACAACTAAAATAAAAATGAATTACAGTTCTACCGTACGAGAGAAACTTCCTACATTTGATATAGAAGAAAAAATTGCACTAATCTTATGAGGTATTAAGAACATGTGGATCAACAATAACAAAAGTGAGGCAACTCAGAATCAATAACATAGAGCTTGACTCACTTGTGCTATTGTCGATCCATATACTAAATAGACCTATAACAATAACACAAGTGAGGCAACTCACATTCAAATAACAGAGCTTGCCTTACTTGTGCTATTGTCGATCCATATACTAAATAGATCTATAACAATAGAACAAGTGAGGCAACTCACATTCAAATAAAAGAGCTTACCTCACTTGTCCTATTATCGATCCTTAATTTTATGACTAATTAAAATAAAAAATAAAAAATAAACATTAAATGCAAAAAAATATTCAATTTGAATCTTAATTTATCTGGAATCAAAAATAGAAAAAATCCAAAACCTGAAATAATTAAATGTGTTTTCCAAGTATCCAAATATTACAAAGGTTTCTTTTGATTAAATTCATTTACAATAATTTCTAAAAAAATTTCACCAGAACAAATTAATTATAATTATAATTAATTAATTGTAATACAAATTTATTGATTTATATTAGTATTTTTTAATAAATTAATAACACTGTAGGTGTAAGTTATTCCAAACACCCTTTAGCATGGCTGTTTGGTTTAATATAACATCAGAGTGGTGATTTATCATTGTCAAGCTTAACTATAATGATAAAGAATTGTGTAGAACATATTTATGCTTAGGGACTATTTTAGTTATTTGTCAGTGTACTTTGCCTAAAGATCACTTGCTGTGTTTTAGACTTGCATAGTATTGGACATTTCATACACTCCTGGTGCATGTGTTTATTCATTCATTTATCCACAAACTAAACAAAATAATAATTGACATCTGAAGAAAAATAAAGAATAACTTGATTTAAATGAAATATTTTTGGGAATTCAAATTTTCAATGTCTAAATTTGAAACATACAAATGCTAATAAATGTTCATAGATAACCCAACGGAAATACAGTCTGAACAAAGTTAACATTATTGGTACTAGATATCAATATCATTAAGGGAGGACAAAAAATTTGTCATTTATGATGTTGTTGTCGACCCCACTCCCTACTCGACAAAGAGAATTGAGCCCTCACAACGTAGGGTCCAGCCCGCAACTAAGCAGGTCCAACCATTAGGCAATCAGCCCTTCATATTATGCTAGTTGTGGAAAGATCGGATTTTCTTTGCTAAGAGTAACAATGGAATCCTAAATGGCTTCTCATTAGCAATATTCAATGGTGGATGATGTGAATATTTTTCTTCTGGTTTTATGATCACAGTAATCCAAATCTGTGACCATTTGTATTATATTATAGAATTTGTACATCGCTGGTGGCGCTGGGCCAAAAAAAAATATAAAAAATATTTTACTAAATCATACTTTCATCCCATCTTAACTCACTAAATTTTCTCTAAAGGAATAAAAGAGGATTGCATTTTCAAATGTAAAACAACAAGAACCTTAATGCCAGTTCATTTTACTAACGCATCCTATTGTATAAGAGAAAAACTTTTCCTTGTTACTATTATTTGAAAATTTATTAGACGAAAATTTATTGCTCTATGATTCAGTCTTGATTGTTGTTGTTGTTGTTATAGTTATTGTTGTTGTTGTTGTTGTTATAGTTATTGTTATTGTTGTTATAGTTATTGTTGTTGTTGTTATAGTTTTTATTGTTGTTGTTATAGTTTTTATTGTTGTTCTTATAGTTTTTATTGTTGTTGTTGTTATAGTTTTTATTGTTGTTGTTATAGTTATTGTTGTTGTTGTTATTGTTGTTGTTGTTATAGTTATTGTTGTTGTTGTTATAGTTATTGTTGTTGTTGTTGTTGTTGTTGTTATAGTTATTGTTGTTATAGTTATTGTTGTTATAGTTATTGTTCTGTTATAGTTATTGTTGTTTTTATAGTTGTTGTTGTTATTGTTGTTGTTGTTATAGTTATTGTTGTTGTTATAGTTATTGTTGTTGTTATAGTTATTGTTGTTGTTATAGTTATTATTGTTGTTATAGTTATTATTGTTGTTGTTGTTGTTGTTATAGTTATTGTTGTTATTGTTGTTGTTGTTGTTGTTGTTATAGTTGTTGTTGTTATAGTTGTTGTTGTTATAGTTGTTGTTGTTATTGTTGTTGTTATTGTTGTTGTTATAGTTGTTGTTGTTGTTGTTGTTATAGTTGTTGTTGTTGTTGTTGTTATAGTTGTTGTTGTTGTTGTTGTTGTTATAGTTATAGTTATAGTTGTTGTTGTTGTTGTTGTTATAGTTATTGTTGTTGTTGTTGTTGTTGTTGTTATAGTTATTGTTGTTGTTGTTGTTGTTATAGTTATTGTTGTTGTTGTTATAGTTATTGTTGTTGTTATAGTTGTTGTTGTTGTTATAGTTATTGTTGTTGTTATAGTTATTGTTATTGTTGTTGTTGTTATAGTTATTGTTGTTGTTAGTTATTGTTGTTGTTGTTGTTATAGTTATTGTTGTTGTTGTTGTTATAGTTATTGTTGTTGTTGTTGTTATAGTTAATGTTGATGTTGTTGTTGTTGTTGTTGTTATAGTTATTGTTGTTGTTGGTGTTGTTATAGTTATTGTTGTTGTTGTTGTTATAGTTATAGTTATAGCTATTGTTGTTGTTGTTATAGTTATTGTTGTTGTATTTCACAGAAAAGAAGAAATTTCAAAATTTTAGTTTTTGATTTTAGATAATTATTTGAAGAAATTAAATGAAAGATATATGTATTATGCACAACTTCTACTCTCCAAAATTTTGTACATCTTAATTTTTTTTATTTGGAATAAAATGAAGAACTACTTACTCTAAGCAACTCAATATCAACAATTTTTGGATGTCTCTGCTGTGAACTCGTAGGGTTTGATTCCACACTAGTTTCTTAAACATAATACTTTCTACTGCTAAACCTTTGTTAGCATTACCATTACCATTACAAAGAATATTTACAGTTATTTTATAGTCGTAGTATGAAATTTTGTTTCGCTGGAGACAAATTTTATTCATCACACCAAACAAAACAACTAAAAAAAAACATGAAAACTCAGCTTACAATTGGGTTCAAACTATCAAGGATGAAACTGAATTATTAATATGAAAAAATTATTGAAGATTGTGTTTGTAGTAACAATGCTTATCATTTTTGCTTCAACAGCCATGCATTTTTAAGAACTATCAGACATGTAAAATAGATATGATTTAAAATATTAAGGCTAGCCTAATATTTGGTAAAGTTTTTTAGCTACTCAAACTAACCTTTTTCAATTTAAAAAATCACATCTATAGATTCATAATTAGCCATTTCAATGACATAAAACTGAAACACTCATCCATAAAATATAAATTGCCATTATCAAACATAAAAGGACAAACATTATCAAACATAAAAAGACGAACATTATCAAACATAAAAAGACAAAACATAGCTAAACGATATAATGGAATGTTATATCACGGTAGGTTTGATATTTATTTCTAGTTTAAAATCTCCCTCAAACCTGGCTTATAAGTGGAAATAACTTTCACATCAAATTTGATACCATTATATAAAAAAGAAAACAAGTTTATTTGAGTTTACTGTTGGCATTGCCAATTGAACAGGCAATATATAACGCTAGCTTAGCACAAAAAGTACTTCCCAGGCTGTATATAACACTTGCTTAGCACAAGAAATACTTCCCAGGCTGTCCCATAACACCAGCATAACACAAGAAGTATTCTGAACAGCCTTTACACATTAAAGATTTTCATTGGCTAAAATAAATGAATGAATTGAAGTTAATTTCTTGAAATATCTTCAAGAATGGTCACAAAAATTTGAGCTTGATAAGATGAAGCAAAGGAGACACTTCGTTTCAACGAATATAAGCAGATTGCAAAATATTTTTATAGAAATAAAATATAAAAAACAAAAATAATTTTAAAAAGAACAAAAAATAAACTTAAAAAAATGTAATAGTGAACATAAGTGTATTTACATTACTATATAGAACTATAACATACAAGTCATTTGAATGATTTGTTTATACTGTGAAGCCCCCATTGGATTTAACATAATTGTAGATTAGTTGATTATGACATGTGAAGATGTTCTTTGATAAGATAATCACGAATGGCCATTGAACAAACCAGGAGCCACTCTCAAACTACACTATTTTTGAGTGGACTACTTTAACTGTTTCTTGTAACACCGGTGATACATACATCTAATAGGTTACTCCATCTTATGTTACACCAGTGATACAAATTAAGTTACAAGAAACGGTTAAAGTGTTAAGAACCGTTCCCGATCAGTTCCTTAGACAATCGTGACTGTAACAGAAACAAATCGAATTAGAGTGGTAATATAATTCGAAACATATAATATATATATTATTATATATATATATATAATATAATTCGAAATTGACAAACCAATACCGACATTCTTTGCTGAAATATTTACATTAAATGCTAGACAACAAAACAATTAAAAAATTAAATTATAATCTCATGAACGAATTATCTGGAAACATATAAATTAAGTTCAATCGAAAATATATTCATGAACTAAGATGACATTGATGGCAAAAATGGCACTTTGTCTGGTTATAAATTCAGAGTTGAAATTATTTGCTAATTCATACAAGTTGCTTATATACACCTGAAAAACATTATACTACTAACATGCTTAATCAATTGAATTGTAATTTCAATGATAACAGACATCATTTATAAAATTTCCCCTATAGACTTTCAATATTTTTTCAATTAAATCAAATAAAATTTTTTGTACAAATATATTCAATTTTATTAGAAATTTTTTATATCAAATACATATTCAAATTTGTTGAAGTGTTTATCATGTTATTCAAGTATAATATTATCACAACTCTCGCATAGTAACACGAACAATTCGTCCTAATATTTAAACACCTACATTAACAGAACTGATTTTTTGGCAGGATAATTATTTTGCATCCAAAGTTTCGATTTTGATGAGCAGCGCCAGCAACTGCGTCGCTCCCCTCTCCTTGGTCACCCACTCTACGCCATCAATCTGCAAGTGGGGGTCGACGGGCGTCGTCGTGGGTTGCGGTCTCCATGGCAACGAGGGCGGACCAACCTTGTACGAGCCGGGCTTCACCGCCACCTGTAGGACCACTCGCACTTCAACCATCTGTCTTGTGCTCGGATCTACGAACCTACAATTGTGAAATGAACAATAGTAACAAAAGTGAAATGAATGATGAACTACAGAAGTACAGAACCAAACCCTACAGATCATGGATATAAAATAAACAAGTCCATAAACACCATAAAAAGCTAGTTGTCTAAAAAAATTAAACTTTACAAACAAATGTATTCAAGAAAATTTGTTCCTATGCATAGGTTATATCTTCATTTATCTAAATGATCATTGCTGTAAAATAAAAATATAAAAATGTTCACTCTACTTTTGAAAAAGAAAAGTCGACAAATCACACTCTAACCTTAACAACAATCAAGAACAGCTTATGGGGCAGTGCCTTATATCTTTGCTAACAATATTAACAAACAAATAAATATTACATATTAAATGGTGGGTCTGCAAATACATATACCTGCATGAAATTTGTATTTTCTAAGTTGTTAGCCATGAAGTTATTCATAATCAAAAATAAAATGTGAATTTTTTAATAAAATTTAGGCTTTACAGAAAAAAAACACTATAAAATATACATGTCCACTATCAACACTTGTATATTTTATTTCAAGTAAATACTGTTGTAAAAATGAAAAAATATTTTAAAATGCTAAACAATCCAAACATCATGAAACTAAACTAACGAATAAATAAAAAACAAAGCAAAATATATTAAGTATTGATAGTTGTATTACTACTTTTGAACAAGCTTTTCTGTAAAATCATCCACCCCAATCAGACTGGTCTTTTATACTTTTATACACAGGTTAATATTAATAATAATAATACAAAATAATGGTAATAATATTAACAATAATAATTCTGTGCATCTTTGTTTGGCAGAATGTGATAGATAGCATGATTGAAGACCAGGTTATTCATCAATTAGCATTCCTCAGCATTCCACCATAAAGTACAAGAATGTGAAGGCAATTCCAAGTATAGAACCAGGCTGCATAACCACCCCCAGCCTTAAAACATTGGTGGTGTATTCCATATTTTTTCTGAACAAATTATCTCATATTGTTGTTGTTGTTGACCCCACTCCATCCTCGACATAGAGGATGGGCCATCACGCCGGAGGATCCAGCCCCCACCCCAGCAGGTCCGACCATCGGGCCAGCAGTCCCGACGCCCCCACCGGGTCTG
>JARUHE010336632.1:0-10648 GCA_031471125.1 Archaeomysis grebnitzkii | reverse complement strand
TAGAATTGGGCATACCAACATAACACACAGCTACCTCATGACAAATGGAAGACCCCCAGAGCCTATGTGCTGTAACATTATACTGACAGTAAAACACATTTTGTTGGAATGTAATCTCTATCAAAGATAAAGAGAAAAATACTGTTTACCTCCAAGCATGAAGGCACTGCTGGGAACAGATTGTCCCGTTGATAACCTGATGAGTTTTTTGAATGAATTGAATGTGATGAATAAAATATAGAAAAATAATTAACCCCAACATCACCCAATTGTAAACCACACAGAACAGCGCTCTTTGCCATTGTAGCTAATTTGCTGTATAATATTCTATAATAAAAAATCATACAGGCCACTTGGCTCATCCCAGAACTGTCATTATCAAAAAGGAAAACCTGTACTATCACCCTAGGAAATATGGAGTTTTAATTTTGGTAAGACATTAAAGCATAAATAAGCAAAGTATGAATATTGGTTTTATTTATAAGGGTAGTTGAATTGTTTAAAACTACATTTCATATGTAGTGATTTCACTTCAGTTCAATTCCAAATTATCGCAATTTTACCATATCCATTTAAAATAATTTTTGGGGTCCAGAAGTGTTCATTTAACATTAACATTTCAGTGGATCCAGTGTATAAATAATAACCGTTTTTTTCCATATCTAGTGATTCATCAAATTAAATAGCAAACTTTTCATACACGAAATCAATTTAATCAAGCATATTTGATAACGAAAATCCATACTTTATTTTGATTGTTTCTCAGTTGCCAATTCATGTGAGCGCACAAATTTAACTGTATCCCAGTGCATAAATCTAACACTATATTCAGAAAACATTAACTATCAATTTTCTCCCTAATTAGTGAATAAAAGTTTTTTAGAACATTAAAGCATCAATGAAACATTCGACAGATGAAGTTCTGAAAGGAGCCTCCAATTTGGAAGTTTTCATATTTATGCCATGCTGCATCACAGCAGAAAATTGTATTTGTGACTCCAATCTGCAATTTGGCAGAATTTTTTCTTCCAAACCGTATGGCACATTATCTTTCGAGGCAAACGTTACCATTAATTTCGTTTGGTTCTATCATTTTTACATTGCATAATGTGCCAATTGGAGTGTATTGACTATCTTGGAATTAGTGATGAGGCGAGATCAGTTATTTTGCTACTGACCCAACATTTAGCTTGTGAACTTGTTCTTCATTTTGTTCAATAGCACTAATTTGTAAGCAAACGTCATTTATCAATTTATTTGTTCATAAAAACTTTACAAAATATTTTGGCTACATATAAAACTATTAAATGATAAGGATTTATTTTTTAATAAATTGATTATACCCAAATACATTCAAGAAATTGATACATACATTATAAAATGAATAATTCAATAAATTAAAGGTGGAACAGGTTTTTTTTTAAATACACACTTTTGAATCGATTTGGTAGAAATTAAAATAAAACAATTTTAAGAAAGCAAACCAGAAAAGATACACATTTAATCAATAAATTAATGTGAACAATATCTAATAATCAAACAAACATTGAATAAGGCCTCCCTAAAAACGATTCAGTTATAAAATGGACAATAAAATCAGCTCTCAAATTAATTTTATTCATTTAATGAAGTGAAAAAGTATGCAAAAGTGATCATAGTTGTGCTTGAGCTTTATTTAGCCTTTCCATTCTAGCCATAATCTTGATTTCTTTCATTCATAAATGTTCGAAATATTGGACATTAAAAACAAATAAAAAAACTTTGTAAAATAAATACAATAAAACTATTCGAGGAGACATCTTTTTTAAAATCATAAGGTAAAACTTTTACCTTTAATTTCGTTGTGAATTGAACATAAATAAGGCAATGATAAAGAACATTCACAAAATATTAAACTAAAATTTAAGTTATTAATCTCACATGCCTCACACAATGATTTGTACTTGAAACTTTCATTGAAAAATGTAATAAATTTTTTTAACATTTTCAGAAACAAATCATTTTACCAACATTATCAAAAAACTTTGTAACATGACTAGTATCTAAATCATTGAAGTAATTTATAAACTAAACCAGATTGTTGTTATTTCTTTTTCTTCTTTTTATCCTTGCTGGGAGGCGCAATTTCAACTCCTTGAGCCTTTGCCAACATTTTCTTCAGCTTTAAAAGTTGTTCTACTTGTGTCTTAACCATTGCCTTGTCAGCGCCACTTGTTTTCAACTCCCGGACTTTGTTTCCTTGTTCGGCAACAAGAGATTCGAGTCTTTCGATCTCCTTTGGATCGGCTGTACTCACACCATTCACTTGTACATTCTCAAGCTCTTTCTTGTTTTCTTTTGGGTTAGGTGAAGGTGTACATCTTCCAGCAAATTTCTCTTTCAATGCTAAGATTTCATCATCAGTAATTTTTTTAATTAGTGGGGCCGGTTCTCGAATAACCGTACCTGGCTTAATTAAATTTGTAAATAATTTGGGTAAACATTCTAGCTGAGGTGGATTGTTCAGGAAATATTTGATTTTTTTAGAAATGTCTGGCATGTAAGGATCTATAATAATGGACACTAATGCAGCTATATTGATGGCAATTGATACAACAGTGGCACCTCTTTGTTTATCTTCATCTGAACGGTTTGGTTTAATAAGTTTGTATGGCTCATTTTCTTGAATATACTGATTACCAATTTTAGTAATTGTAAGAATATGTCTAAGAGCATCTCGAATTTTGCATAATTCTAGGCAAGTTAGATAACATTGATATTCATGATTGATTGATGCCATTATGGCATAATCAGCTTCTGAAGGAGTATTTGGAGGTACAACTCCTGCATAGAACTGGAAGGCAAATTTGAGACATCTATTGACAAAGTTTCCCAGATTGTTAAGCAACTCGCAATTGTTTTTGGTCTGCAAATCTACCCAAGAGAAAGACGAGTCCTGTGCCTCTGGCCTCACATATAACAAATAGAATCTCCAAATGTCACTTTCAATGCCAGTCTCCTGGGCCTGATCCCCAAACACACCAACACCTCTACTTTTGGAGAACTTACCATCTTCATAGTTCAAATATTCTGTTGCAACTAAATGGTTAACCATTGTCCAAGTTTTATTGGTTGATAATTGAGTAGCTGGGAAAATTACTCCATGGAACGGAACATTATCCTTTGCCATAAACTGATAGTACTTCACGTCAGCTGGGTTTTTCCACCACTTCTCCCATTCAGCTGTATACTCCTTAGTAATACTAATGTATCCTATTGGAGCATCAAACCACACATAAAATACTTTATCAGTGTAACCTTCAAGTGGAACAGGAGTGCCCCACTTCAAATCTCTAGTGATGCAACGCTCTCTCAAGCCATCCCTCATCCAGCTTTCACAAATAACTTTTGCATTTGAGGACCAGTTGGGGGAAGACTTCTTCATCCAGTCTTTCAAGGTTGGCTCAATTTTTGGCAAATCAATGAATAAATGTTTTGAGGTTTTTAGTTCTGGAGATTGAGCACATAGTTTGCAACGTGGTTTGATTAGATCGGTAGCATTGACTAGCTTCCCACATCCATCACATTGGTCCCCTCTGGCATCCTCATAGCTGCATCCCGGATGTGGACAAGATCCTTCGACAAACCTATCGGCCAAAAATCTCTCGCAATTTTTACAGTACAACTGGTCAACAGAATTTCGAGAAATTCTTTCATTATTTTCGATATCCCAGAAAAATGTTTGAGTAATTTCAGTTTGTGAATTTGTTGTTGTTCGCCCAAAATAATCGAAACTAATGTTAAACCACTTGTATACATCGGAATGTATTTTGTGATATTTATCACAAATTTCTTTAGGACTTAATCCTTCTGCAATAGCTTTAGTTTCTGTTGCTGTTCCATACTCATCCGTGCCACAAATGTAAAGCACATTATCTCCTCTCAGGCGACTGAATCTCGCAAAACAATCGGCTGAAAGGACACATCCAATTATGTTGCCCAAGTGAGGCACATTATTTACATAGGGTAAAGCTGAGGTTATCAAAATATTATTCTCTCCTTTTTTTGGAAGTACTGGATCACCGATTTTTGAAGGCTCTTTTATGGAACAAGGTTCAAACCCATGCAGCCACGCCTGTTTGCTTTCCTCTATGTCTTCAGCAGAACAAATATTCACCTTTTCTTCTGGTTTACTAGCCTGAAAAATATTGAATTAATGAAATAGATTTATCAAAATGCACAGTCAACATCTGAATATTATTTCAATAATAAACTCCAAACCATTAAATTATTTAAGTAAATTGGACCAATTGGATCAATTATTCTTGTTCAAGTATAGGTTGCATACATATTATTTGGCTTTTGAAAAATGAAATATGTCATTACTTTATTAATGTAGAGATTTTTCAAATCTCTACAGGTTTATTTAAATTACTAATATTAATTGAAAGGTCATAATTTTCCTTCATCATTGACATTTATACAGCATTAGAAATACTAGGGCAACTCCTACCATTTGTTTGAATAAAAAATAAGAAAAACCTACCCAATTTAAATAATAAAAGAAATATATAGCTTCACTCACCGATTCAGTTGGATTGTTTTGTGACTTTAATGAACTATTTCCTGGACTTGTTTTGACCAAATTAAATAAATTGTTGCTGCAATTATGAGGAGGAGTCAGAAACGTGACCCAAGAGTTTAAAGAGGGTGGCTTATTTGCAAACCAAAGTTTTAGGCAATTCTGAAAAAATTTAAACTTTAATTAAACAAATACCTACAATACTCAGCCAATATATCTGTAACTATCATGAAAACTTAAAAATTTACCAAAAATCATTATAATGGAAATAAACTTAATAATTTATGAACTGAAAAAATGTTTTGCTTAAAAAACATTTTAAGAATTAAACAACAACACAGTAATTAAAGTAATAACTATGTGAAGGGACATTGAAAGCTCAAACTCCACTATCCTATTCTTTTCAAACTTGGATATTTTTTTCACTAGTTTCATGCACTATTGAGCTCAACTTACACTTTTCTCGTTGGCTCTATAAACCAAGAAGAAGAACGGAAAGGAATTTAGTTGAGAAGACACATACAAACAATTATTGTTAAATAAACTTTGTTGTAAGTATTCAAAGTAGTGCATATTGTTGATAACACCCATACAAACAATTTTTGTTAAACAAACTTTGCTTTAAGACTTCAAATTAAATCACAATGAGCTTGGTAAAAAACATTAACCAAGAACTAGCAGTCCACGAACTGAATGTTTCAAACATATCACGACATTTATATCTCAACCATCAGAAATGTCAATCAATAATGGTGTTAGAAAGTGAAAAGACACCATTTAATCAAAAATCACCTAGAGACTATTTACATATACTTCATTTTTAATCCATTGATGCATAGATAAGAACAAAATATGGAAAAAAATCTATCTCCACAATCGGAAATGGTATTACAAAGTGAGAAAATATCAGTTAATCAAAAAACCACCTTATTGACTATTTATGTACACTTCATTTCAATCCATTGATACATAAATCAAGCCAAAATAAGAAAAAACTTGCTAAAAATTTTAAAAAGTAACTTAATGAAAAATGTAGATAAAAAGTAATAAAACTAAATAAAAATCTTACTATTAATATATTCAAACCAATAATAAAATAAAATTTGAATAGTATAGGTGATATATAACCATTCAAAAATTTGCTACATCAATCTTGAGCTTCGCTACACACGCTCGACAAAAAATAGGTGTTAAAAAATTTGTTTTTCATTATAATAAATTTTTTTTAATTAAATTGAAAAGAATGACTGTATATTGTTGAACATGATCATAGAAGCAATTGTTATTAAACAAACTTTGTTGTAGAGCTTCAAAAAAAATTATAAATTAATATTGAAGGGTGTATTCGCCATATGTCGCATAATCAACTACGGCAGGGCGATCACAATAGTTCATTTCTGTTATTTCATAGTAGAGTTGCTAATAAAGCTTGGAACGGGTAAAGTGGACCAGAAAAAAACAACTAGCCATTGATGACCATGAATAAGCATACATACTGATTAAAAAAAATACTGTTGATAGTATTGAGCAGATGGTCATAAACAATTTTTGTTAAACAAATTTTCCGATAACTCAAAACACTATGCTTAAAAAGAGGCCTCAATGGTGTCACAGACAGTTAAATTTTATCAATTATGTATTGAAGCTTAGCGACTATATCAATAAACTCGACCTGAAAGAGGAATTGATAGTAATATACAAATTATACAGATAAATTGTATTAAGTTTGTCTTTAGATCAGTGAATAAATGGTTCACTCATTAGAACCTTGTTGATTACATGAATAATAATGAAGAGCTACTCCTGAAAAGTCATTGAGTTGTCTGAAAATTACATTACAGTAGATCTGTGGTTAGGTCATTAATGTAATCATACAGAAAAGTATATTAAAATATTTAATAATCTTTCTTAACATTTCATAAGTTATAAACTATAAATGCTTCTTACATAATTGCAATTAACAGTCAATACTTTAAAGTAAGGTCCAAAATGTAAGAAAATAATAAATGAAATGAAATGTAAAATGAAAAACAAGAAATAACATTGGCTTTCACCTAAATTGTAGAAATAAGACAATTAATTCAATAGAATAAAAGCAAAAATTTAAAATGAACTAACCTTAAATGGTTCCTCATTCATAAGTCTATTCAAGTATGAATGAATTGCTGGATGGTTTTCTAGTAGGAATACTTTGCCTTTCTCTTCATAGAAAATAGGAACTAATGAGCAAAACAAAATGACATCTATGGCGGACAAACTCTGCAAAAAAAAGAATCATTACTAAAAAAAGAAAATCACTCCCTTCTTATTTGCTCAAATATTACAAAATATTTATAAATTGTATAACTTCTAGCAGCGACCATATGCATACATTTTTTTAGGAGAGACATAAGAGATTGCTTATGTCGTTTGTGTTAAGGATTTACAGACTTTTTTGAGAAGTAGACTTGATTTATTGAAAGAATTAGGCTTTTCGTGTTAATGGAATTGATGATTTCAGAGCACATCATTTTTGAGCTCTCCACAAATACCTTTACTAGTTTTTTATGTATAGTTTAGTGTGATCTTTTACACTTATGTTAGTGACATTTACAGACAGCAAATACAACATAGAAAACATGTAGTGGATAGAGAAATTACTTTCAATACATTTTAGTCAGCACTTTGTATTGGTGCAAACTTTAAGCCATACAATTAGATTGGCGATAATCTTTATACCAAACGGTGATTATGTAACATTTATTTATTTGCAATTATCATTTCAATAATTGAATAGCATTTAATCCAATTATAGTGTACAAACTTCAAAAATATTTTAAACTTATAATAAACATTTGGTAGACTAGTTAGCAAAGACAGACCTCTTTCATTCATTCATCTCACACATATTTGATCTTCAAGGAGTAAAACAAAAATCCGATTGGTTAATCTATTTTAGTGTTTTTCAAACTATTTTTACTGCAACCCAAAACTAGAACAATAATTTGAACTGCAAGCCATTATACCATCAACAAAATTCATGTGAATTTTGCATGATCCATTTATATTTGAATTATATTAATCAAATTGTAAAAAAAAATTCAATTTTTTGCAACACACTGAAAACCTGTTGCTTCAAGCCTCAAAGTGAGATTTAAAAATAATCATATGCAGTATAATAACATGGTTTTATTTATAAAAATTAACTCCAATTTTTGAAAGAATAAATTGAATTTATAAAATTAGCATAAGCTTACCTCAAAAATAAATGCCGAAACATTCATGAGTTTTTGTGACAAAAAAGATAAAGTGGAAGACAGGTTTTCATTCAGAGCTTTGTCACTCTTTCCATCAGCAAGAAGTTTCAAAAATGGGATTAAAGAAATCTGAAAAAAAATTACGAAACTATAAAAATTGATGCAAGGTCACTTTAAAATTGTCACTCTTGACATCCAAGTATGAGAACTGGACAATGTATGTAAGTGCACATATACATACTGTATACACACAATCATCTTCTCTACCAGATAATTATGTTGGTGTGTATGCACAGATACATATACATACAATTATTTTATTTACCGAATCATTCAGAGATATATTTTCTTTTTAAGTTAGGATAAATTATCAGGCTATGTTAAGCACCATTTAACGAATCAACCTAAAAAAAACGATTTTTTTAACCAAAACTAATTACATGTATGAATAAATTAAAAATTAATAGGCAAGTAGGTGGCCTACATATTAGAAGTTCTAGGCATCACAGTTTTGAGCTATCAAGAAATAAAATAATACAATAATGTTCCTTATCAACGATAAATAGATGTACAGTCAATTCCTCTAAATTGGACTACACCCAGACCTAAAATTTTGAATTCTTTAACCGACTGGTTCTATAAAACTAAGTTTGCACCTTTAGGAAAGTCTGTACTAATGTTTTGACACACATTGTCTATGAAGTCTAAATTATTGAAATATACATACTTATATCTAGCTTTATAAGAAGCAAAATTTAACTCTTACTCTTACAAATTATTTAATAACAAGTTAGACATGTTTAATCTTTACTAATTTTCAAGGATTTTACTTTTTTTCTCAATAGGTGACATTAATACTTTGTAAAAAATGTGTGTTAATGAAGCAAAATTGTTGCATACTTTGTAAATGTTCCAAATAAAGATTTAAATGACTTATCGATTATGGGAACCAAAATCGTAGCTCCCGGTGTGGTCAATTATGTGGAATCGAATGTATAAACAAATTTTTATCTTAATAGGAACGTTTACTACCATGATATGCAAACCTATTGGTTTGTATTAGCCAAACCAGACTGCTTTCAGGCCTCCCAGGGAAATTCCTGATTTTTTTTATTGCATTAATCCTACTGAAATACTATAAATCGGCAGGGAAATAAATTTCAGGCTTATTTGAAAAAAAAATTCTTAATAAACTTTATATACAAATATCTTAGTTTTTTCCTGTAATTTTTAAAAATCAATTTTGAATCTAATAGTTTAAGCCTAAATTTTTCCCACCTGTATTATTTATCAGATAAGTAAATACAGGCAAGTAAACTTCACACTCAACCAATGTAAATTGACCAGTGAAGCTTGCTCATACAATTTTCAAACTGCAGCTTTCTCTTCCTTTCCACACCCATATCAATTTCTTCACTTAGAGTTTTTAATTTTGCAGCATTTCAATTTCTTTCACCTAAAATAACTATTATTTTCGAATTACCTTCAAGTATTGCTTCTTTCGCCCCCTGAATTCAAACTTAATTTTCTCATTTATTTCAGTTAATACATTGTGTTTTTCTTCTTCTGCTAATGTCTTGAAGCTTTAGCTTTTGCTTTTAAAAATGTCTTGCTCATATTTTTGTATGAATTTTTTACTGAATGCAGTAGCGATTTGTCTATATTAAGATTCATGGGGCCTCCTAGCACTTAATGAATAATCCTCAATTCTTCTTATAGCAGTTAAGGTCTCCTCCCCAAATGAAGAACCATGAGCTTCTAGCATTTTTTTATTAATGGTAAGGCCTTGCTCTGAGCCGGTATTACCATGAGATAAAGACAACATGCATTTTATGAATGCTGTTAATTAAGGATACTTAAGAGACCCTAAAGTGCCCGATATTTTAAAAACATTAGCCCAAAAATAGTCACTCTGATGGATTTTGTGTCTTCACTTAGAATAAGGCCGATCCATGTAGTCTCAATGCTTTTCCAATATGATTCTATCGGCTTATTTTTATTTGAAAATGCAATGTAGGTTTAGACCATTCTGAGGGTATTTCTTCCAGCATCAACATTTGCTCCTGTTCTTTAATTGTGTCGCAAATATTGTCTATTCCAATTGTATCATCAGTTAAGAATATAGTGTCCTTTTTATTCTTCAAAACCAAACACAATTCTTTACTCAGAAAAGCAACTGCATTTAATTATTCAAAAAGGTTGTAGATATTGTGCATTTTGTAAAATTTGATTGTGTAATACATGATTTTTTTGCAGGTTTTTAATAGGTGTAATAGTAAATTGAAGAAACTTCTTTTGAATATTTATCGTATCTTCAATGGAGAGTGTTGGCGACTGAAGAATTTTGGTAATTGGTTTTCTATTGGGAGTGCATTATTGAGATAGATTTGACAAATTTATGTATTAGGTTTTAGAGTAGGCTGGACATACTTTCATACATAATGGATCATTGGCTCATTCTGTTGCATTTTTAATAAATATGATTCTAAATCTAATGCTACATAAATGTGCTTTTGAGCAGTCATTTTCAACGTTTTTCATTATTCGTTTATAGCGACTAGTAAATTCAATGTTGGTGAAAAAGTTTTTTTTTATTTCGGAAGAAAAACTAGAAAATACTCTTTTCAATTTACTCCACTGGTCTAACAATCAAAAAAATGCTTTTTTCATTGATAACCAGCGAGATACAACATTTTTTAATCTTTCAAAACTTGCTTACAATAATGTTATCAATTCGATTGATTGATAATCTTCCCTACGATCAGCAGAGATAATAACTGGTGTCTAAAATAAATGCATCTATGTCAAAATCAAGTGCCTTGACTCCCTTTCGAAAGGCAATATGTACTTG
>JARUHE010336621.1:0-10648 GCA_031471125.1 Archaeomysis grebnitzkii | reverse complement strand
TCTTTGGTATAAATACTATTTGGATCAACAATAGCACAAGTGAGGTAAACTCTGGTTTTTGAATGTGGGTTGCCTCACTTGTGCTATTGTCGATCTATTTTGTAATGGTTCAAATAGTTCGACGTAACTTCATTAGGTTTCAGTTTTATGAACTTCTGATAAAAACGATAATGTATCTTGAAGCTAACATCCTTTAATACATATTTATACATTTGATAGTTATTGAAAAATAACATTTGTTAAAAAATAAAGTTATATAATCTATTAGTGTTATATTACCTTGCCTTTGAATTTGTATTAATTTATTTCTTTCTTCATAAAATGAATAAAATTAAGAAAAAATATTTTCAACAATGTGTACAATTTCACCATTTAATAGAAAGACATTGGCAAGTCTCTAAACGTGTACAACAAAATAAATTTGGTGTGAAATAATTAAATAAAACTTAAATTTGAAAATGATAGTGCAACAAAAATGCAACTTAGCATGTCAAATAAATAGGGTACCTAAGTATTTAAATGACTAAATGAATGATCACTCTGTCATTTAGTCACTCACAAAGAGCCAGACAACTAAACAGTTTAATAACTACATATGTATGTATGTATGTATATGTATACACAGTTTAATAAATACATATGTATGTATGTATGTATGTATATGTATAAACAGTTTAATAACTACATATATATGTATGTATGTATATGTATAAACAGTTTAATAACTAAATGGTTGAATTGGATTCGTTTTCACGACTAATGTCGATTCGATGAAAGGCGTTTCTGTTGCACTTGACGCAAGAGGCGAAGTGGGAAGGAATGTCACCTTGGCAGGTCCTCAATTGATCCTGTTCATCCGAGGATTAAAGAATCTTCAGTTAAATCGAACTAGTCAAGACGTCTTCACCAAATCAATTGATTTGCTTGTTTGGTTCACGACATTTTTGCAGTTCATGAAGTGGTGCAGAAATGAACTCTAATCTCATTCGCACATGTTGATGAAAACCTACATTTATGACCTTAGGTTAAGTTGCCCAATGTAAAAAGTGTAATGTCGTATAATAATATAATGTCATGCGTTGTTTATATACATTTCGAATAATTTACCTTCAAATGTAATTCATTCGATTACTTAGTCAATAAATGATTGAACTATCTTAATTTGTGGAAGATCTAAAATGTGGAATGTATGTTGGCACATTTGCAAGGAAGAAATAAACATTTCTACCAATGCTAACATTCCACGGCGTCAACCAGACTGATACGCACTTGAGTTATCTCCTTAGTCGATTTCTTCATTTTCTTTATTCATAGCCAAGGGGATGTTTGAACATTCCCTCTTCTTCGTTATGGAGTCTGATTACCAGTTGATATGGTGACCGCCTTGGAAAACAAACGTTGAATGTTGTAACTTCGGTAGTGTGTGTGCATTGCAGTCATCACCTGATCCATTAAGATCAAATTACATATACAAGAAAAAGAAACTTTGGTTGACAATTTATGTTTCTTTGGCAATCATCAATTGAATTCTGAAATATAAAACCACTCCATTAGAACTACCTATTCATTTTTTTAAATTTTTGAAGAAACATTTGGTTTGAGAAATTCTAGAAATGAAAGATGTCAAGTACTTGAGTAGTGACTGTAGTGATACATCCCAATACAAAAGTCACCTAAAAGACCTTACACGAACTACGCGCATGGTACAATAATAATGGCCTCAAGGTCAACCCCAAGAAACCCGAATGCATTTTAATTGGCTCCGAGCCATCTTTAAAACATATTCCGTATGTTTTCATCTAAGCTTTGCAGACAGCAAAATCTATCCATCAGAAACATCTCGAAGCCTTGGAGTAAATTTAGATAAATTACTACAATTTCAAAGACATGTTAAAAAAATATCCACCAAATCTAACTATGCGCTTATAAGAATAAACAGGATAAAACACCTATTGACTGTCAATACTCTTGCTCTATTCCATTTAAAGTACTGTTCAACAAAATGAGATACATGTTCAAAAAAGTACAATATACAGCCCAAAAATGTCTAAATTTTGCGGTTAAAATAACAATTGACTGTACTTACCGGAGATCAGATCACGTCTCCCCATTAATTGAAGAACTGAATATGTTAAACATAAAACACCAAATTGCAACTCTGTGCTCATACATTCAAACTCCTAAATAAGCTAACAAAGGTCAATGTTTTCACAAATTTGACGTTTTGTGATCCAACCCAAGAATTATAAAAAAGTACAGTATGAAGTAGACTTTCCAATGTTTTTCAAAGAACGTAAACGCCCCCCCATGACAACTCCAAAACATCAACAAGCAATGAAGCAAATCTATTGGTCGTAAACAGACGCCATGAAAAAACAAATGACAATCGCAGAATACAAATATTTATTCTATCCAACTAACATTACAATCATTATCGTTTGTATTAATAATTCATAGATCATAATAGTAATTATAAAACATTTTATAAAACCAAGTACTAACATTTGTATTTAAATTTGATTTCATCCAACAATCATTGTTTTGAACAATACTTGTCGCTGATTGCCGGGTTGAAAATCCAAATCTCGGGTGAATCCGGAGTTAAACCGTGGTTGAATCCCATGTTTTAAATCTGCAAAAAGAACCGAAACCGCCATTTTGGATTCCATTCCGGACTCAATCCGCTTTTAAAAGAATGATATATGACATGGTGCTAAAAACCATGTTTTTTTCTTTCAAGATTTTTTTCCGTCCTCTTTTAACCAAAAAATTAGCCAAAAATGTCCTTTTCATGCAATAAAATCTTAAACGATCAAAAACGAATGTCCTCTTAAAATGAAAAAATATTTTTCATCACCCTGGTATATGGAACTAAAAGCAAATCAACATTTAATAAATAGAACAATAGACAGTCTTCATCTGCATGTACCACACAACAGCACGAAAGAAAATGCTCAATGTGAGAGGTGCAGAAGCATGGAATATGTTATACATGGACATGTGACAACGCCCTTCTCAAATCTTTTAAATATAAAAAGCGGAAATCTCCATTGACGCATCAAAACACATAAAATGTAAAATATAAAACTGTAATCTATGTTTTGTAAAATATTGTTAATGTAATGTAATGCCTGACATTTTGTCAGAAATAAAAGTTTTATTATAATACAGTAAATATTTAATTATTTTAAATGAAGTTACTTACAAGAAAACTTCTTTATAATTGATTTATTTCAAAATTGTAATTATCTTCTAATTAGGATCGTTACCCTTCGAAGATGATCTTAATTGGACGTTGTCGTTTTAATAACGATTTTTTTTATTTAAAATCTCCTTGGCAACGTAAAAGTTTTATAATAAATCTTCAGTTCAACTTTATTTCATTTTCCATGTGACAAATAACAAAGTGCTAAAGTTGTTTATCAGAACAAGTATTGTGCAGTTAGTTTTTATTGACCTTTTGATTAATATTATTAACCAGAGAGTGATTTATCATTTAAATGAATTACTATTTAGTTTAGTCGAAAAATGAAGACTAATTTGTTTTCTTTAAAAATTAGGTTAATATGTTTTGTTCGACAGTGATTCATTTTGGCTATTCAGTTTATTCAACCTTCTAACGCTTAAACAATAATCAAATAATCAGTACCGGTGTGCCAGATGTAGAATTAAAATAAATGTAGGATTTGTGTTGGAAATGTTATCCATTAAATGAATAGACATAAAGCTCAAATGTTGTCATCGTGCTAATGAATGTTTAAAGTCTAGAGTTCGAACAAATTGTAGAACAGGTGAATTTCTCGCTAATTTGATGAAATGTGATCTTGAGAAGTGTTGAATTCCTCACAATCATTAGCACTAATTGATACTTTTCGATTTGAAGATTCGAAATCGTTTGTTGGCATCAAATCGAAAATAAAACCTCAAGGTGATCTGAACTACGTCTGTATCGAACGATTTTTTTAAATAAGGTAAAACTTTAGTTTTGGCTTTATGATGTTAAAAAGTCTGATTGTAATACTAAGTTTTGATTAAATGTTTTGTTATACATATTCCTTCAAGCTATCATTATTTAATTAAACAAATTGATATATTGTCAATAATAATAAAAGTTATCGCTATCGTGCTATACTCGAGAGAAATTTCTAATAATAACATAATAATATAATATACTCGAGAGAAATATCTATTAATAATATAAGAATATAATACACTCCAGAGAAATGCCTATTAATAAATCCAATGAATCGATCGGAACAGACGTTACAGTATCGCCAATGTTCGTTGCATCGATTGTTTACATTGACTTTCTATCGGCCATCCTCACGCGGGGCGAGGTAAACAAGTTTGTTTGAGGCAAAGTGTTCGTTAAGATTCTTAAGAACAAAAAGAATCTTAAGAACTATAAGAATCTTAAGATCCTTTATTTATTTTTGTGTATAAATATTTTACAACATTAACATAGAATATTGAAAATAACAAAAATATGAATAAATCGTCATAGAGATACAAAAAAGAACCTTTTGTTGTGGTACTTAAAATTTCGCTTCATAGCTACCGAACACTGACTAATGGGCAGCCGATTAATGTTGAAATTGATTTCCGGTCATTTTTCATGCGATTCTCTGGTGGTAAATAATTTCATTGGATTTTTTTTTGTAGAGTTTAGATTACATTTTGTCTCTTTTCATCTAAATGTAATAAACGCTATCCGTTGCTATGGCAATTAATAACATAAATACTGAAATAAGTTAAAAGTTTACCTTCTAAATATCCAATTCATGGGATTCATTCGTCCTAGCACGAAATAAATAACCTCAATGTTTGAAAAAAATACATATTTACAAAACCAATTTGAAAGCTTATATTCTACGAGCTTTTACGACGGTGTAAACAGGTTAAATAAATAATTCAAATAATATCAATGTATATAATTAATCTGACTTTCGGACATTTACCTTCTATATGACTTTGCGGGCATTGATGTGAAGGAAATTTTTAAACTGCTGCCCTCAGCCACTGGGATGGGGATAGTACAGTTGGATCATGTGGAAGAGCGAACCCTGGACGGCTGAGGGCAGCAGTTTAAAAATTTCCTTCACATTAATGCTCGCAAAGTCATAAACTAGTGTTCACCAGAGAGTGATTTATCATTGTTAACAAAAAGGTTGTTACATAAAACATTTAATACCAAATAACTTTAAATTTAAGAAATTTTCTGACATTTTATGAAATAATTGAATAAAGAAATTTTCCGAAATTTAATCCAACTGTACACTTGAACAGGCGTTTCTAGGACAATATATTTCTCTCAAAAATGCTGACTCAGATGAAATTTAGGAACAAAAAGTTATTAGATTAAAAATTCTTCCGAATAATCATTTCACATTCATAAAATATTTTATATTTATTAAGGTATAAAATAACAAAGCCTTCGCTCTTCTCTTACAAATAAAATATAAAATTTAATAATAAAAGAATCGCACAAAAGATAAAAAATTATACATTTTGTTCTACACTGATTTTTATTTCAAATTTCAAATCAATTTATTTTGTATTGACTCCATAAAATTTATTACAAATCAAGTTCTACGGAATTGCTATTAAATTGAAAGTTAAACTTAACACTTTAACCGTTTCTTGTAACACCGGTGATACATAAATCTAATAGTTTACTCCATTTTATGTAACATCAGTGATACAAAACAAGTTAGTTTATGTTTTGATACATAACAAGTTAGTTTATATTTTGATACATTTATACAGACAAATATTTGCCCGTACAAATGTATCAAAACATAAACTAACTTGTTTTGTATCACTGATGTTACATAAGATGTAGTAAGCCATTATACTTATGTATCACAGTGGTTACAAGAAACGGTTAAAGTATTAACAACATTAAGTAACATTGCATGCAACACAATTAGGCTAAGCAACGTTGATATTGGACAGCACATGAGTGGATGAGAAGACCAAACATTGTTGACATTCCATCGGTGATCTAATGCTAATTATTGTCATTCACACTCAATTGTATTATTGTTATCAGTGAAAACAATTCCTAATGTCTTGCATTGAGAATTTAACCATTTAAAACCTGAATAAATATTGTCGTAATGTCTACAATAAAATACATTGAATATAAGCCTTATTAAACTAGAGAAGTTAAAGGGTTAAGCCATTAATGTATGACAAATTGGTCCCATAATGATCAGGAACCATCGATGTTAGCATTGAAAACCATCCTTATTATATGCACCCAAATGTCTCCCTGAAGACCCAACTACAATTGCTGTGTGGCAGAAGGTGTCTCGTCTGGTGGCTGGGGTTTCACGTGCAAAGGAGATAAGACACACAACAAAAGAAACAAAACACAGGACATAAGACACACTTAATTGACACACAACACTATACACAAGACACAGAACACACGACACAATACACAAGACACAACACACGACACAATACACAAGACACAACATACAACACACAAGACACAGGACACAAGGCTGCTTTGTTGCGCTCTGTAGACAGACACATTTTAGGTCGGCTCGCTAAGTGTGGTGACTCACAGGGAGTGTTTGGTCACCGGGTCCCATATTATAAAGGTGGATTTCAATGGTAAATCCAACGAATCTTAAGTCTTATGGCCAATGTTTATCAGACTTTGATGGGACGGTATTGAATGGATCGACAATAGCACAAGTGAGGTAACCCACATCCAAATAACGTAAAGCTTACCTCACTTGTGCTATTGTCGATACAAATAAGGGTTGTCTCCAATGTTAATTGTAATGGATATTATTTCTTATAGAGACGATCGTTGGAATTACATTAACCCTTTAACAACATGTAAGTTCCATACAATAATGGTTGTCCTTAATGCATCAATCAGCCAGGCTTTAAAGAGTTCAAATATTTATTTAAAACATTAAGGGCTATTTTCAATAGTAACTCTGGTGTATATTAAACCTTATGAATTTAAAGGGTTGAATTCTTTTTTATATAGCATTAAGGATAATTTTCAATACTAACTCTGATATATATTAAACCTTATGGATTTAAAGGGTTAAATTGTTTTTTATATAGCATTAAGGATTATTTTCAATACTAACTCTGATATATATTAAACCTTATGGATTTAAAGAGTTAAATTATTTTTTATATAACATTAAGGATTATTTTCAATAATAACTCCAATGATTATCAAACCTTATGAATTTAAAGGGTTAAACTATTTTTTGAAGAACATTAAAAAATATTTTCAATACTAAACCCTGGTGTATATTAAACTTTATTGATTTATGGGGTTGAAATTTTTTTAAAGGACATTGAGGATTATTTTAAATACTAACTCTGGTGTATATTAAACCTTTTAAATTTAAATGGTTGAACTATTTTTTAAAGAAAATTAAATATTTTTTTTAATACTAACCCTAATGTATATTAAACTTTGTCGATCTAGGGGGTTAAATTATTTTTTAAAGAACATTAAGGATTATTTTCAATACTAACACTGATATATATTAAACCTTATGAATTTAAAGGGTTAAATAATTTTCTATATAACATTAAGGATTATTTTCAATAATAACTCTGATATATATTAAACCTTATGGATTTAAAGGGTTAAAATATTTTTTAAAGAACATTGAGGATTATTTTCAATACTAACTCTGGTGTATATTAAACTTTATGGATTTCAATTAGGGTTGAACTATTTTTTATATAACATTAAGGATTATTTTCAATACTAACTCAGATATATATTACATCTTATGAATTTAAAGGGTTAAATTATATTTTAAAGAACATTAAGGATTATTTTCAATAATAACTCCAATGAATATTGGTCTTTATTGCAATAAACAACCGGGAATAAAAGGGTTAAGTGTCCAAAGACATTTGGTCCGATATAGCTTCAATATTTGTCACCTTAAATATAAATAAACTTTTCTTTATTTGTTTTGATAACTTTGTTGTTCTTTTGTTTTTTGTTTGTTTTTATTTGTTTTTTTTAACGTTTTTTGTTTGTATTTTTATTTGTTTTTATAACTTTGTTGTTGTTTTGTATTTGATTTGTTTCTATAACTTTGTTATTGTTTTGTTGTTTTGTTTGTTTTTATTTGTTTGTTTGTTTATTTTAACGTGCGTAGCGAAGCTCTACAAAGGCGTAGCTATTCCGATGTCGTCGCCGTTGTCGGCGTTAGACAATGACTTGAATGCTTATATATCATCTATACTATTATTATTTACTTTCATATAGGCTTAGTTATTGATTTTAATATATTACTAGGTATTTTTATTTGATTGTTTCACTTTTTATCGACATTTTTTCATCAAAATAACTTAGAAAATATTTTTAACAATTTTTTTTCTCATTTGTTGTTTTTATTTATGCATCAATCAATGCATTGGAAATGAATTACACATAAATAGTCTCTCAGGTGAATTTTTGATAAAATGATGTTTTCTCACTTTGTAACACCATTTTTGATTGACATTTGTGGAGATAAATTTTTTTAAAGTTACTGAATGAATCATCGCGAGACATTTGAACCGTCCGGTTCGTGGATTACTAGTTTTTGTTTGTTTGTTTGTTTGTTTCATTCAGAGGTTTATGTTTGTGATATTCAGGTATATGCATACTTTTAAATATTTTTTGATATTTTTATTATAAATTATATTAAACGAACAACAATCTGTACTACCGCTCAAGAAATATGAGTCTTATTTACAATTGAATTAACTTCCCGTTCAATGGAATTTGTAGTGACAGCTTTTATATTTATTTATATTTATAATTCTATTTATTTTTATAATTCTATTTATTCTTATAATTCTATTTATATTTATAATTCTATTTATTTTTATAATTCTATTTATGTTTATTTATATTTATAATTCTATTTATATTTATAATTCTATTTATTTTTATAATTCTATTTATATTTATTTATAATCATTAGTATTTATTTATATCTTAATAATTTGTATTGGTCAACAAAACAATAGAAAGTTTATATTGATTCAATTCGAGCAAGACACTTGTATTTTAGCAACTTTAGGGATTTTTCTTTCTAAGAAAATCCCCAAAAGTTGCCAGTGGTTTTAGTTGATGTCAAGGCATAACCAAAGCTTGTGATGAAAGCTTTATCATATTCCCATGAATCCACATGATTATGGACCAATTTTTTTTCATCATTGTAAGAAACATTTTTTGTTTTGACGTTAGTTTGATTATTAAACAGCTTTTGTTACTACAAACTAAAAGTTTGGTAAAGCATAAGAAATAATGAAAACAACTTCAGTAATTGAAAAACTATTGTACGGTTCACAAAAAGTGTGAAAGAAGAATTTGAAAACTTTCATATTTATTGACCACATAGTTAAACATATAAAACAATGCTATTACTTTGAAACACCTAATAAATTATGTATTGATCGACAATAGCACAAGTGAGGCAAGTTTTATGTTATTTCAATGTGGATTACCTCACTTGTTCCTTTTTCGATCCATATACATTGAATAAATAATAATAAATTTATTGTATACCAACATTCAACTTCTTAACACTCGACCGTACCAACCATTGATACAAAGTCGGAAATACATCAAACTAAAGTCGCATTCTCGACCAAGCTTTTCTTGATTTAAAATCATATTTTTTCGATGTAAATCACATTGACACAATGTTATATGATTCATGTTGCAACAAGTTCAAACTTTAGCATTGCATACCATCATGATTGCATTTAGTGCGACAGTAGCACAAGTGAGGTAACCGACATTCAAATAACAGTTGTTACCTCACTTGTGCTACTGTCGACCCATTTAATGTAATGGACGGTGAACTACAGTGCATCGAAACCTAAATCTTGACGTGGGATTATAATGCTTTCATCTGTTGTAAATCTAACAGTACTTGGCTTAGTTATACTTGGTTGTACCTGGATATACCTGGTTGTACTTGGTTGTACTTGGTTGTACTTGGTTGTACTTGGTTGTACTTGGTTGTTCTTGGTTGTACTTGTATGCACTTGTTTTTACTTGTTTGTACTTTGTTTTACTTGGATATACTTGGTTGTACTTATTTTTACTTGTTTTTCTTTTATGTACCTGGTTTCACTTGTCTTAACTTGGTTATACTTTTTTTCATTTAATTTTACTTGGTTATACTTTTTTTCATTTAATTTTACTTGGTTGAACGACCACCTTGAAATACCTGTCGTAAGATTTACATCTTCTTCGATGATAACTTTGACCTGATTTATTGAATGCACAAATGCTGACCTTTCCAAACAGTGATGTCTTTGTGTCTGTGTTGTCCACCAAATAATGTTTACCAATTGATCTTTCGATTTTTTTGTATCATTAAATATCTTGCAAGCTTTTTTCACTGTAGTCTGTACTAATAAATATCTTGTAAGCTTTTTGTACTGTACTTTGTACTAATAAACATACTGTATACTTTTATTGTGTACTTTGTAATAATAAAAATATTTTAAACTTTTTGGTTTTGTACTTTACTTTGTACTAATAAATATCTTGTAAGCTTTTTGTACTTTACTTTGTACTAATAAACATACTGTATACTTTTATTGTGTACTTTGTAATAATAAAAATATTTTAAACTTTTTGGTT
>JARUHE010336610.1:0-10648 GCA_031471125.1 Archaeomysis grebnitzkii | reverse complement strand
ATAGTTTAAAATAAACTTTCTCAGACATTAATTTTAGACAGCTAATAATATTGTTAAATTTGGTACACATTCTTGTCTAGTATAGTTATGCTATGTTGTAACTACAAACTATTCTCGTTAAGTTGTATGTTTTTATGTTTGTATGTAACAATGTACGAGACCAGCTGGGACTGGCGTAGTACATTGGTGCTCGAAACAATGGTTTTTATATTAGTTTTTAATGTTTCTTTGTTAGGTTCGAATTGTATGTTTCCTAAAGTTTTCAATACTAGTAATAAAAATAATAACAATAATGATAATTTCTTGAAAAAAAACAATTTGCAACACAATCTTTTAATAGTAAAAAATATATTTAAAATTACATACAAGCAATAGGAACTAATTGCATAAAAATATATTGAAGTCATGAACCCAATAAAAGTACATCTATCTGATTGACACATAACAAATTTGGTATGTATTTAATATCAATATCATTTAAAGTAATTTATAATTGTTTTATTTTGACTTAATTAGTACTTGTATTACACAAATCTTCCAAAATTGAACATTGTTATCAGTTTTCAATTTAAATTAATTATTATTAAAAATAAACTGGTATTGTAGGCTATGCCTACTCAGAACTTCATTTACCTGCGGTAAAACTAAAGACTACGAAGCAAGCTATGAATTTTTAAATGTTTTACGGATGCTTGAACTTTCATCTTTCATATTTTATCCCAGAACCCTATGAAATTATCAATCTTTCCCTTAATATTGATGTAATATCCAGTGTATATCCGTTAGATGAGGAATTAAAACATTGTGAGTCCTAGAAATTTCATTCAATATCAAGCTGTAACATTTTCGCTATGTGGTCCACAGAGTGTTGGTATCCAACTGCTGAGAATCGCATAAACATATACCACAAAGAGAGAGGCCTTGCCAGTTCAATATATTACTTTTTTTCTCTGTGTCTAAGTGTTGAAAACTATTTATTATGGAATTTGTCTTAAATTTTATGTCATTATTTACAAGTTTTATCATACGAAAAAAGCACGTCCTTCCAGCACGAAACCCAAACATTTAAACAACTCAACCTGTTCAATCTGGAGAACATTGAAACATATATTAGTTATCATTGAAAAATGTATTAGTTATATGACAGTTGAGAAGGATATCATTTTGGTATACCAGGATTGAATCGAATACAAAAATTCTCACAATACTATTTACCTATAGCAAATGGTGAACTAACAGCTGCGATAATAGGAGCCGCCAATACAATATCGTCAGCATACGAAAGAAAATTGCGCGAGAACACTTAGGTTACGGTTTAATTTTAGTTTAAGATAAGTTTACCTAGTTGTGCCATTAGTTCCATGTTTGTTGATCTTAAATAGGTATTTTGCCAAGAGGAACAGATTAATTAAGGCGGGTTATGTGCGAGTCAATGAATGAAGGTATGTTTGTGGTGAAAAATATAAGTATGCTCATGACCTTGAACAACTCGGTTCAACATACATTTATAAATTAGCTTAAAACATTCCATGTATTTATTAAGAAATAGTTTATTATATTCTGAATATGGAATTAGCTTCAATGGTTTTCATCTAAAATATTGTCGAGATTAATAATATAATCAATGCTGGGGTTTATTTTCCGAAGAGTTTCTGAAGTCAACACCGTGGAAAAAATATTGTATTTATTTTATATTATTGTTTTTCTAATTTGTTGAATATTATAAATAATGTCAATATTTTGAATATTTGGAAGGTTATGTTAAAAAACATATTTATGCTGATAGTGTAATCTTATCAATACTAATACTAATGCTTCAACTAGCCAGTTTTGAGCTATTATAAAGGCTTCTTGTGTTTATAAGAATAAATATACTATAAATGTACTACAAAAGTTCACGCTTGATAAATTTTATTAATGGTATAAAATTAAATATAAAAATTGTACATGATGTGCAGTCATCCAATTTGATTTGTCTGATTGGAAATTTTTATATACTGCAGCATAAATATATTGAAAATAAAAACGATTAATTATTTTTATAATTGTTTTAAATATTAGTTTTTAATTCATATATGTTAGAAGTATAACATACGACAAGTTCGAATACAAAACCAAAGAAAATCTCCGGGTAAGAACGCAACTAGATGTGTTATACAATAAAAACTTAATTGTTTTTAATATGAATAATTCTCATCTACGACACATAGAAAAAAAGTTATATCTTCGCATTCCATCATTCGCAAAAATTTGCGTATCGCATGTATTAGCTTTATTTAATTAACGATGAAAACATAAGTAAAATAAAATGTTTGTTCTTTGTTTTACACAAAATACTTTGCAGGTATTATATGAATAGTATTACACATAAAATACAATTTATGGTACCATAAACTTGCATCTACAGTTCTAATTAATTGTTTGCAGTTTTTAACATTTTATCAACAAAAGTTTCAATGTTTACTACTGTTAGAAATCACTATAAGAACGAAGAAAGTTTTTTTGGAGTTGTTTTAACTTTAATCTACATTAATGGTTAATATATATTTTAACTATAATATTTATATTATAAATAAATGCAAACATGTGTTTCAATTTAAAATTATTTCACTAAGAGAGCTATAAATTGGATGAATAATTATATAGATATTGGGTCCCAGCATATAAGCATTACTAAGTATATGGTGTTCCACAAAGATGTTATTTTGGCTCGGGTTCTATTCTAATATATGTAAGTATAGATTATACGACGGATTTACTAAGTATGATCCCCTGTGTTAAATATTATGCATATGCTCACTCTGTCATTAATTAAAATCAAGACATGAACGACAGCATCAAATCAGAATCATGGCTTACCCGTATTACCTCATATCTAATATACAAAAGGTATCCTAACATTCAAGTGTCTGCATAACCTGGCCCCAGATCAGTTAAAATAATAAATGGATCGACAATAGCACAAGTGAAGTAACCCATATTCAAATAACATATATTACCTCACTTGTGCTATTGTTGATCGAAATGTTCCGTTATAGCCCTGACAATTCACTTAGGTTCAGATATGTCTTGAGTTCAGCTTATTCATTGCAACGCCCTTGTATGTATGGCGATCGTACATAAACAATTAAAATATTATATTATTCAATGCTTTTAAAACGTCAGCGCACTAATTCTCCACTATATCAAAATTACAATTATTTGTTGCGTTCGCTGGCGACAAGAGAAGGTTATAATTAATATGATATCATATAAATGTAAATGTTATACTAGACTTTAGACTTTATTTTGTACACAAAATACAAAACCAATAAGGGTATGATCCCACTATGGCGTACACTTTTAATTATCTTTTACAATAAAACATTTACAAAACAATATTTACAAAATTATATTCAGTTTTTTATATTTATCAAAAATGAAAACAATTAGAAAACATAAAAAAATAAATTTAATTAAACTCTCAATATGAAGTAACAATATTTAGATTTGTATCTACAAACTAATAAAAAAATAACTAATATTTTGATATAGCATAGTCTTTAAAATTTTTCTTAAGAGAGGCGGAGGATTGAGGTTTCAATAGTTTATCATCTAACTCCCTTATAAGTGAGCAGCACTGGAAAACTGTACGCTTTTTCTCTACTTCAGTTCTGAAAAATGGCAGATTTATTGCATTGGTGCGTGTGTTATGATGGCTCAAGGGTAATAAATGACTAAACAGTTTGATAAAAATGTCAAACCTTTTATATAGTTTTAGATGAATAAATTTTAATAAAAAGTATTTATATATATCTTTAAACTTTGAAATACCAAGCAGTTTATACATCTCATTTGTTGAGTAGAATAATATAATATAAATGTTATAAAAACAATATATTATAAATGTTATAAATACCAATATATTATAAATGTTATAAATAACAATATAATATAAATTTTATAAATGACAGTATAATATAAATGTTATAAATAACAATATAATATAAATTTTATAAATGACAGTATAATATAAATGTTTTAAATAACAGTATAATATAAATGTTTTAAATAACAGTATAATATAAATGTTATACATGACAATAAAATATAAATGTTATAAATAACAATATAATATAAATGTTATAAATAACAATATAATATAAATGTTATAAATAACAATATAACATAAATGTTATAAATAACAATATAATACAAATGCTATAAATAACAATATAATACAAATGTTATAAATAACAATATAATATAAATGTTTTAAATAACAATATAATATAAATGTTATACATAACAATATAATATAAATGTTATAAATAACAATATAATATAAATGTTATAAATAACAATATAATATAAATGTTTTAAATAACAACATATTATAAATGTTATAAATAACAACATATTATAAATGTTATAAATAACAACATATTATAAATGTTATAAATAACAACATAATATAAATGTTATAAAAACAACATAATATAAATGTTATACATAACAACATAATACAAATGTTATAAATGACAATGTATTATGAACGTTATAAAAAACAAGGTAATATAAATGTTATAAATAACAATGTAATATAAATGTTATAAATAACAATATAATATAAAGGTTATAAATAACAATATATAATAAATGTTATAAATAACAATATATTATAAATGTTATAAATAACTATATAACATAAATGTTAGAAATAACAATATAACATAAATTTTATAAATAACAATATAATATAAATATTATAAATAACAATATATTATAAATGTTATAAATACCAATATAATATAAATGTTATAAATAACAATATAATAAAAATGTTATAAATAACAACATAATATAAATTTTATAAATAAAAAACATAATATAAATGTTATAAATACCAACATAATATAAATGTTATAAATAACAATATAAATGTTATAAATTACAATATAATATAAATGTTATAAATAACAATATAATATAATTGTTATAAATAACAACATAATATAAATGTTATAAATAACAACATAATATAAATGTTATAAATAACAACATAATATAAATGTTATAAATAACAAAACAATATAAATGTTATAAATAACTATATATTCTAAATTTTAAAAATAACAGTATAATATAAAGGTTATAAAAAACAATATAATATAAATACTAATATAATATAAATATTATAAACAATAATTTACTGAAATGCTCACAATATTTGTTTTTATAATCAAACGTTCTTTTCTGCCTCCCAAATCTACATTAAAATGATTTTGCAGAGGTTCTCACTTATACTGTACAAATAATGAAATTTACAGTTTGTGTATGATAAATAAACATTTAATTTCACTGCTAGGCTGTCACATTCATTGAAATATTATAAACGCTATTAAAACAGTTGAATACATTGAAATAAACATCATTGCCAAACGTATTTTTGAAATTTAATTTGTGCTTGATATTTACTTTAATATCGTTTAGTTTAAAAACAATACCGTAACATATAAATATATTTTACTGTGTGTTTTGGTTAGCTTGGAAAAAATAAGCAAACGTTATATATGTTTTCTGGAGGAGGGGGGACACGTGATAAGGGTGAAGGGTTTTTAAGTTTTCCTAAATCCAATTTTCCATGTCTCCATCCTTATCTTTTTCATTCACTTTTCTGGTAACCTCTAAGCAGGCAACTGCAACTCTATAGGGTGGTGTCGCTGGTCTGATTATCGTCATATGTTCTATTGTGTTGTAATTTATGCTTTATTTTAGGACTTACCGATGTATGGTTCTTTAGAGGCTGCCTCATTAATGTTATTTACTTATTGTCGAGCATGCGCAGCGAAGCTATACATAAGTGTAGCAATTCCGATGTCGTCGTCGTTATTGTTTAATTGTATTACTTGTTATCTATCTTTGTTCATTAAATTAATTTGGAAATACTTTGATTTTTTCATATTTTGTTTGATTTATGCATCAATAGATTCGCAATGAATTATACATAAATAGTCTTTAAGGGAGTTTTGATTGACATATGTTTTCCCACTTTTTAACACAACTTTTGATTGGATAGATAGAATATTTTTTGATAATTTGGTTTTTGAATTTTTGGTTTCACTGAGGCATCTATGGATTGTAAATGAAAGATACATTAATAGTATCTAAGGTCAATATTTGATTAAATAGTTTTCTCAAAGACAGAAACATTTTTAATATTTGTTCTTAAAGTAACTGAATGAATGAGCGCGATACACTTGAATTATTCGGTTCGTGAACTATTTGTATTGTATATCCTTCCTGTAACCTGTTTTGTAATAGACAGCCAGTGCAGTAATCTCTTTTGTAATATATAGAGGTGTTTTTCTTGCAAGTTTGAAAAAAATGTTGTTCGAGGTGGCTTTCAAATTACATATAATGGATTAAAATCAAAACATAAGCATTCACCTTTGATTTTATTTCGGCTTACATGACCTCAATGTTGTTGAATTTGATCCATTTGGGTGTAACTATTTTTTAGGTTGATGAATATATTCACATTTTGTTATGTAAAAACATATTCCAAAAAACAGATCCTCTATTGATATAAAAATGTTCGTGCTTAAGTGCGGTTTAATAAGGTACTTATGTAAGACTTTTATTTTTAAATATAAAAAATAAACATCTAACAAATTAATGGTGCTTATAAACATTGAAACATTAGTTTTTAAATTATATATACATGTTTTATAATACATACTCATTTTTTTCTGTATAAAATATAACAATAAAATCATGTAAGAAAAGTACATAAATTAGACAAATATCTTCTCTAGGTATTGTATAAACGAAACCAATTTTTTTGAGGGAATTTACATTTGTCATTGTTTACTATTTGATGAGTTTGAAATGATACGCATTGAAATTTGTGTTTTTATATTCTAAAAGTTTCTACATTTGTGCAATCGTTGAATAAAACGTTGTATACTAATATATTAACACTTCTTTTTCATGGATTTCTAATCCAATTTTCTTTAAGCCTTCAAATAAAAATCTTGGTTACCTATGGTTTTGATGATAATTTGGCCGATGTTAAGATATCTTAAAATATATATTATTCAAGATGTTGATGAAATAATAGTTAAAATAAGTAAATGTTGTTGGTCAGGTGTTTTAGTTGGACACTTGCAATAAAGCTTTGATATGGATTCAATTTGAAAGGTATTAAAATAGTTTTATTGATCAGCAAAATAATGTGGGATCATTATTGCCAATATATTAAAAATATGCTTAGCTTTAATAAACAAGTTTATAATTATTGTATAATATTTAATTAGTATAGCTTAGATTTTTAACATTTTTTCAAATCGCACTGTACGTGTTTGTATGGAAGCGAATTTATATGAAATTAAGGATTGGGTAGATGAAAATTAATATTGAAGTAATAATTTCAAGCATATAAAACACAATTTTCTGCAGCATGAATTTTTGTATTGACTGATTTTTGTTTAATCCTTATCAAGTTATGAAAAATTTATTTTTTTATTTTAACGTAAAATGACAAAATAAAATGATTTTAATCATTGAAAGTTATTAACAAATAAGTTTTTAAATTTTATAGAAAATATCAGGAAGCTTAAATAAAATATAGATAATATCAAATTTACTCAGGAGCTTGAGAAGAAAAATGGTCCAGACGACGACAACGAGATAAATTCAAATACTATTTAGAGCTTTCGTTTCACTTCGTTCACAAGCTCAATAAAAATAAACGGTTCTAAGTAGGGCGCTGCAGCCTGTGGTTGTCCAGCACCCTATAACTACGAAGATCGAAACTTAATGAAGCAGTAAAATAAAGGATCGATAATAGCACAACTGAGGTAACCCACATTGCAATAAGCTCACTTGTGTTATTGTCGATCCAAATAATTAAAAGCGATAAAAAATGTATTATAGCGATGGAATATTCTAACATCAAAAACATGAGATCAAATGAAATGGTTCTGTTGTTGTTTGCAAAGACCATTTTCAATACAAACATAAAATCTGAAGCAAAATTCTAAATAATTATTATCAACAAATAAAATAAGAGATTAAAAAACTAAAAATAGTTTTGCTTTAAAAATATAAAAAGTTTTTAACGAAGCTATAATTTAAGTTTTATTTTATAAACCTGTTTTTTCTTTATCATTATTTTACTCTTTTTTTAGATTATTTTTCAGAAATAATAAATAAAACGTTATCAAGTTTAGAGTCCCCTCCTAATAATTTTCTCATAACTTTCTTAAGTCTTTTTAAATTCAAAAAATAATTAGTTTTAAAAATATATTTTGTATGAAATAAAAAACGAACTATTTATGATCTATGAATTTATACTACGTTTAAATTTCAAATGTAGAGGCTTGAATGTCTTGTGACTTACATATCATTCTTTAGTTCTTCACGGCTCATGAACCACATCAATGATCGTTGGCTGTAAAGCTTGTAATTCTATTAAACCTCTAACTTGAACATCAACGTGAAGTTATTTTCCGATCAAAAGGTTAATTAGCTTCCTTAAGTATTTAATAATGAAGTAATATGACTCGTCATCTCTTTCATTACAACCATCGATCATGTTTACCTGTTTATTTTGCTTACAACTTACGACCTCTATTTTGTTTGACTTAAATTCTAAGCACAATTAAGTTTGCTTACATTTTGTAAAGTTAAATTACTATGTGAACCTTGTTTTTCTTAAAATAAAATTATTATTTAGAAGTTCTTCATGGAGACCTAGATCTAAGTGAGATTCTAGAAAAAATAATATATGGTAACTTCGTCAGGTTAAACATTATAGTTATAACTATATTTATTACATACAAGGGTTAACAGTTAAATTTATCTAGATAAATATCAATGTCCAATCTTTATCAGATTTTTGTTGATAGTCTTAACACTTTCTGCCTCAAGTATATTATCATTAAATGAATTACAAACAATGATAAGTCTGTTTGTGAAAAATGAAGATTTAGTTTTTAGCCTAGCGTATGATTTTAATACTTTGTATATGTGCATTCATTGTGTTATCGTGTCCAAGCATTCTAAAAAGTCTTTAACAACCTTCACCTTTTCAAGTGAGTAAAGTTGAAGTTCAAAGAGTTTACCTTCTTATGATAGACAAGTCAAACGTCTTACTAGTTATGTAGTCTTCCTATGGACTGCCTCTAACAGCTCAATATAACAGGCTAAGTAAGCACGAGTTCCATGATTGAATACCAAACTATGTAAGATCTCACATAGGGTAGATATAACATGTTGAGCGTTTCTTCATTCATGCGTTTGAAAGTTTTTTTGAGTTATCATAGCTCATGTTATTACCTCGGCTTCTTTTTTGGGTTTGTCAGATCAATTCAGGACTCTGTGAATATTGATACCCAGTAAATATTAAGTTTAGACGTTTTTATTTTTTTTTTTTTGTGACCGAAACCAAGGAAAAAAATCGCCGGATAACTACCAAGTAATTCAATAAGCAAGACTAACTGGTAGATTATGTAGGAGTTGAACCATTCACTAAAAAACCTATATTCTTGAACAGACAGAAGTTTAACTCTGGAAGAGCCAAGGACTATGCACCCAAAGGTGGGCCCAAAGCAAAACAGATGCGGATAGGAAATGACTAGAAATTACTCTTTAAACTAACTTTCAAATTAAATTAAAATCAAGATGAAGCAACAGGCCGAGCTTGATGATCATTAGTTTGGAGCCCAACCCGCAACATCCATACTAAAACAGCCTGCCCACTGGCCAAGGAGGATAGTTAAAACTATAAATGTTATTAAAGTTAAGATAAAAATATTTATTTTCCATCAATAAAAATAAAAACATTTTCTTTATTCTCTTTAAAAAATCAACTTTAATAAAAGTAAAATATTTACGTCAGTATTCAAACATGAGCAAAATTATGTTTAATACTTTGTATGTTCAGAAAAATCGTGAACAAAGTTCAAGAAAGGAACGTAATCCTTGCGTAATAATTTCCAATGAAGTTGCCACCTTTTCTTTCCTTAAAATAAACCTGGCACTGTCCATAAGAGGAAGGCAAACTACACGTAATAAATTCCAATGAGGTTGCCCCTCTTTTTCCTTCAGTTAAGCCAGATACCATCCTTAAGAGGAAACCAAACAACACGTAATAACTTCCAATGAGATTGGCATCTCTTCCCACAGTTAAAATGTCATCGTCCAAGAAAGGAACGCAAACCTCACGTAATAGTTTCCAATTAAGTTGAGACATTTTATTTCCTTAAAATAAACCTGCCACTGCTCAGAAGAGGAAGGCAAACTACACGTAATCAATTCCAATGAAGTTGCCTCCTCTTTTTCAATCAGTTAAGCCAGACACAATCCTTAAGAGGAAACCAGACAGCACGTAATAAATTCCCTAGAGGTTGGCATCGCTCTTCCCACAGTTAAAATGTCATCGTCCACTTATGTATATAAGGAGATGACACCCCCGAGTTGTCATTAATCTTCTTCAAATGTTTGTAGGTTCAGAAAAATCTTGAACCAAAAAATAATATATCTATGTAAGGCAAAGGGGGGAGATGACACACGTTACTATGCACCCAATCTCTCAAAACCCCCCAAAGAATTACAGGTTCTGATAAATCGTGAACAAAATAACACCCAGCTGCGGTCCTCCAAA
>JARUHE010336599.1:0-10650 GCA_031471125.1 Archaeomysis grebnitzkii | reverse complement strand
TATACAAATATATATGTGTGAGTGTACGTATCTGCGCATCTGCACGTGCATGTAAATGTTTGTGAATGTGTGTGCGTCTTTGTATGTGTATTGAATAAGCTAAAAACGAATTTATTTTATATTATGGTACCAATTTACTTTTTTTGTGATATACAAGTAAATACTATATGTGCTTGCATGTATGTGTCAATGGTTGTGTATGTGCTTGTACGTGAGCGCCATTTGCGTGATTATGTACGTGTATGCGTGCGTGCGCCTGTATGCGCTACTAATTATATCTAAAGTTTTTTCAACAATTTGAAAGTATTTTGTAATATTATTAGGTTAGTATTATACGTTTCCATTAAGTTCAACTATTGTTACTTTTTACAACTTAATTTCGGCAAAAAGTCTATTGGGATAACAATAGGCAAACGCTTCATTACAATGCATAAATATGATTAAAAATTCAATCTTAGTTTATATTGTTTTAATATTTAATTATTTCCAAAATGATGACGTATGGAAAAATAATCATACACTACAATGCAACTTTCACGATGAACGATCCACGTTTTTTGTTCCGAAATTTTTCCTTTAATGGCCCACTTAGATAAATTTGATTAATGATTATTTATATTAGAAATTGATGTTTGTAATTAAGGCTAATGTTGTTTTAGTTGCTTTTTAATAGTTTATTAATTGGAAAAATTGTTGTGTTTATTAGATTCTAAATTGATTTTGTTTCTTCCTTTAATGATTAAAAAGTTGGAGCTAATTCTATAAGTAACAATTATAATTTAAAATTTGTTTTAAGTTATGACTAAATATAATTTCAGCATTGAACATTTTATTAAGTTAAGCGAAAACAAACAAAAATAAACTAACATATTTAAGGTTTGTTATATTTAATGCGTAGTTTATTGCTTATATTTAATAATAGCTCAAAAAAAATGAAAAATAAAATAAATAAAGTTTATGTTGGAAAACAAAAAACTTTTCACACGAACAAATATATAAACAAAATCTATTTAAAAAACTTTCTAAAATAAACAAAAGAAAAAATTAGTTTTTCGCTCCATTCAAATTATTTCTTTAAACTAAATTTTACAAATCATTAAAAACTATTCTACATTCTAAAAAACTTTTTTCAGCTTAAAAATAAAAACCTTAAAATTTTAATATTAATGATACATTTTAATTAACCATTTGAACATCATGTTGTTTATTAACTAAATTAATTATAGCCAAGGGTCAAAGGTTAAAAAGTCAGTTATAATAATGGTATATTACCAAAATTTCTCTAAGGAATTTGAACATCTTTAAACTTGAACTAATTATACATTCTAAATATTATTTCATAATTATTGTTTTTAATTTTCTAGAAATATTCTTTGTTTTCAAAAATATTTTTTTCTATTGTTAAAATATTTATGAGTTTTACCGAATTATAATTAGTTGTATAAACACAATTATTTTAGGCTTCATTTGCGTTTTTTTGAACAATCTGCATTTCGCATCCCTTTACCGCCCAATGTGACGTACTCGTCTTGTACAATACGGTTTTTTTCGGTACTAACTTCAATGTATTGTAAAAGTAATGGCAATAATTATTCAAGCTTTAAGGACGAGGGTGTCAGTAGATGAGGTTGATTTCGTTAGGGTTTAAATACTTGTTTTGATTTACTTGTGTTGAAGTGTCAATTTTAATATTGGAAGTATTCTGAAAGTAATTATATGTACATTAAATTTATATATATATATATATATATATATGTATATATATTGTTGTGTGTGTGTGTGTGTGTGTATGTGTATGTGTATGTGTGTGGTGTGCGTGCGTGCGTGCGCGCGTGTGGATGGATATGTATGTAAGGAAAACATAAAAAAAAACACATAATAAAAACTTGAAGAAATACAATTCCACTCAAATGACTAAAAAATGACAAGCTTTTGCAATTCTTAATGAACTCGATCTTTGACTGATGAAATGACGCTTTAAAACACAATGAATTCAAACTTTTTGAAAGAAGTTTCTTCAGATTTAAAATAAAAAAGTTAGAAAGTGTTAATGACAATAAGTCTTCCTTTTCAATTGTTATAAAATAAATTTTAAAAAATTGTTAATTGTCTATAGAATAATACAATATACGTTGAAAACGTCTTTTTTTTCATAGAGTATTACTTCTATAATAATTTGATGATAAAATTAATAATTTATAATAATTTCAAGTATGCCACACAGTAAAACCAATAATAATAATAATAATATAAAATATGCTACAGTTCATTATAAAACGATTATAGTTAATGTAACACTTTCAATTTTTCCATTTTAATCCAAAATTCTATTGTTCATGTTTAGTAATAACTTCATTCAAAAATGTTATTATTGTTAGTATTTGTATTATTTTAATTGCTGTCAATATTGTTGTTGATATTTTTGGTTTTCTTTTTTAGCTTATGCTATTGATACTACTAGTCTTTTCTTGTATTAATATAGCTTAATTATTAGCTTCGGTACTGTTCTTATTATGTTTGTCTTTACTATTTATAATAGTATTGTTGTTATTATTTAAATTTTTGTTAAATGTGTATAATTATCTTTACCATTATTAGTATCATTACCATTATTATTATTAACAAAGCTACCATTATTATTATCATTACCACTATCAATATTATTATCATTACCACTACCATTATTATTATAATTACCATTATTATTATCATTACCACTATCAATATTATTATCATTACCACTACCATTATTATTATCCTTACCATTATTATTATCATTACCACTACCAACATTATTATCATTATCACTACTACTATTATTAACAAGACTACTATTATTATTATCATTACCACTATCATTATCACTACTATTTTTATTTTCAATACTACGATGATAAAATTCATTTCACCATAATTGTTGACAGATGTAGCTGAACAAAGTAACGTTAATTTTTTATTATTTTCGTTTCCTTGGACCAACACAATAATTCTCTGCGCATGCGTGACACCTCTTCCTTATGTCCAGATATGTTTGCAATTCAACACTTTTGTTCCCGCCTAAATGTTGCAATAAGAAATTAGATACATTAGAGTTAATGTTGACAACTACTCACCTTAACACCTTAACGTCCACTTATAATATTCATTGTGAGTTGCAGTGAGAATAGTTGTCTGTTAAAGGGTTAATATATTGGTAAAACGAAATGTTGCATGTTTACTTAAAATAACTTTTCTAAAACATAACAAATTGATTGGCTTTATTAAAAAGTTAAATAAACAATAACAAAAAAAAACTAAAAATAATAAAGAGTTCGGGCATAAATTCAACTAAAAATAATAGAACAATGATAGTATTACGGATGCATGATTTAATAAGCTAAAATATTTATAATTTTTGCATGGACGTTGTGCTTGTAGATGTTGCGGCCAAGAATGTAAATAGTTTGCGACGCGAACCTTACCATACTGATTGTATTTTTAGATAAAACCAATTTACATTCTTGACCGCAAAATCTAAGATGAATTAAAGAATCAAACTAAAACTGGATGAAACAAACAAATGTGAATAAAACATAAAACAATATTTTTAAAAGTTGAAATAACTGAAAAATGCAAATTGAAAAGAAAGGAAATATTGTTCATAAAAGGAAATGTTTTTATTTATTCAAATTACAAGAATTACAAAATATATGAAAGTGCTAAAATCATTCTACGTTGAATTCTAACAAAATATCTTTATAATTATTATTGAAGTTTTATGTATTTTTATTTGTGTAATTAGTATCAATATTTTAATTGGTGTTTGTAATCAGTATTAGTGTTTGTAATCAGTATTAGTATTTGTAATCAGTATTGATATTTGTAAATTGTAATTAAAACGTCGTCAACATTAGAATTATCTTCAAAATTTCTGATTCAGTCTAAAAGATAAACAAATGTTGATAAAATTAATAAAGCAACACATTAATAATAATTATAAATATATATTTAACAACAGTAACATTGATAATTACAATGATGATATTTATGATTATTATAGTAATTCAAAAGATTTTTAGTCAACTCTACAAAACAATAATTTCTGGCCGATTTAAAAAAATTTATCCTTTAGATGGTGAAATCAAATACCATAGCCTAAATAGAAAAATGTTTTAAAATTATATCACAATGTAAAAAAATGCATTTATTAAAAACTTGAACTAAGTACACAATTATGTATTGCTGATTCCAACTTACATACAATACAACAATTCATTATTATAAGAACCTAACAAAACAAATTTTGAATATCAATAAAAAACCGACATCAAATGTGAAAATTGCAGCTTAGGTTGAAAAATGCATTGCAGGTGCCAATAAAATGACTCTAAATTGTTGATCACTTTATTTATTGTTTGACCGAGGTGAAATAATCAAATGGTGTCATTTTACACCCAACTTTCTCCTAATTACACTTTTTCCCGCTATCACCAGAGGTCGCTTTTTTACGCATTTTTTTACACATTTTCCCATTGGTTTTTGTTGGTCTCTGGTCACTCTTCGTGCAACATAATTTCTCTCTTATCTAAATATAAGTTTTAGTTTATGGTTTGTTTTTGTTTGGTTCTAATGGATTGGGTTATGTGTGCAATGAATCTTTATTTCCCAAAATTTAATATACCAAGGCATCACCCCTTCCAGTGTTAACAAGACTTAACTTGATTAACTGCAATGAAAAATAAATATATTTATTAGTCAAGTATTTTCATTTCACATAAAGAAAAAAACAGTTGAACGATATTAAAAAACAAAACTCACCAATCAAAAAAAACTTATAATTATTTCAAATAAAATATAATTTGAGAAATCTTTGCATGGAAGTTAAAACACCTTTTCTATAACTAAGAAATTCAATATTTTAAGTTTAAAACATTAAGCCATTAAAACTTTAAATCAAAGCCTGTTAAATTAGAATAATCTTATCAAAAATAAATAAATGCATGAGAAACTTGAGATCATTTGTAATTTAAATAATTTATAAATTAAATAAAAATTAAATAAATAATAAATAATAAACAATTATATAATTTATAAATAATTTAAATAAATGCATGAAAAACTTGAGATAATTTATAAATTAAATAATAATTAAATAAATAATATAAAATTTATAAATAATTTAAATAAATGCATGAAAAACTTGAGATAATTTATAATTTTTAAATTTTCCAAATTAATTAAATAATAATTAAATAAATAATAAATAATTATATAACCTATAAATAATTTAAATACATGCATGAAAAACTTGCAATCATTTATAAATTAAATAATAATTAAATAAATAATAAATAATTATATAATTTATAAATAATTTAAATAAATGCATGAAAAACTTGAGATAATTTATTGTAACAAAACTTGAAACGATTTCAACATTTGTTTCAAAATTGCATTAAAGAACCAAAATAAAAATTGGAGGAATCTTCATGTTATAAAACACCAAGTCATGACTTCGACATTATTTACAACGTCGTTGTAGCATTGTGACATAATAATTGCCTTTTATTATGACGTTCCAATCTTGGTTGGTGAAACTGTGCCAGTGGAAAAACGTTTATATTATCCAGCACCAGGATAGTAAAAAGTGCTCAGTAATGTTTTTATTCTGATGAATGTATAAAAAAAATCAGGAAATTTGCCGAGGGAAGAAATATAATTGTATATAAAATTATATTTACCTTAACGGTTATAAAGATTGTCTCACATACGAGTACATTGCGTATGGAATTGTATTAAAATCGTATACGGTTGTATACATCAATGTCTTTGTGTGGTATCTTAGTCAAACAATGTTTCATTAACGGTAAAATAAGTTAAGTAATACCATTTAAACTTATCTCGTTAACCCGCGTTGGGTTAGCCAAATCTTGAATTGTTAAAATCAATTTTCATAGGTAAAGAATACTTTTGTAGATCTCTTGAATTGAATACAAACACATTTTTAAGTTTTCTTTTTTATTACATAAACTGTAAAACGTTTCAAACATTTTGTATTTTAAATGGAAACGTCTTTGTTAACATAGACTATACTAAAGAACCATAACGATTATTGTGCTTTGTAATTTAAATTTTATTCTCATTAAAAGAGAGAGGAACAATTTGTATTGCTTCATTAATGAGTAAATTACATTTTTATTCATAAGAGAACAGATGATACCACAGATTTTATCTCAGAATATGTGTCATGAGGTTACTTTGTTTCACACAGTCAATGAAATAGTTTTGCATTAATAGTCCCAGCTGTTTCAAGTATTTATAATCGGTAAGTTTGGGTTGTGATAATATTTGCACGACATTAGGCCTATTGGGTAATACGATGTTTTTCAACAAACAAGCAAGAGAAGCGAGGAAATTTAAATTTAAGTGATGAAAAAAATTGTGCCCAACCATCACCCACACGCGTGTTTGTGGGTGAGAGTGTGTGTGGGTGTAGGTATGTGTGGGTGTGGGTGTGTATATTACCTTCACACGAGCGTGCATGGATTTTTAAATGAAAGCGTTACAAATACCTTGTGTTGTATAATAATAAGTGGATCAACAATAGCACAAGTGAGGTAAGCTCTATGCTATTTGAATGTGGGTTGCCTCACTTGTGCTATTGTCGATCCATATATAACATTAGAAATTACTACAATAAAATATTGATATGCTTAATGTTTTCTCAAACATAAATATATTTTATTATAACATGAATTTTTATTTGTTATACTTAAATTATTTCTTTCAACGTTTGATTTATGAAATTTACAAGTAATTTTAAAATAAATAATCATTTGTTTTAACTAAAATACGTGAGAAATCAAAAGTTAAACCTCATTTTATATTTTATTTTCAATAAAAAATCTTTGGTTCTAGTTTTTCTTTCGTTTAGATGTTTTTCATCTTTATTTTGTTTAAATATTTTTATTTGGGTTTATGACACACTTTCAAAACCTCAGCATGATGCAACATCTTTTGTGACAGATGTTTGAGGTATGCCGACCCACAGAAGACTAATTGTTTCGTGAATCTTTTTAATCTTTATTTGATTGATTTTTTAATTTCAATTGTTCGTATTTTTTTATTTCCAATTTTTTGTATTCTCTTATCATGAATATTGGTTTCAATGTAATATTATTTTGTTGCTTTTATTCAACTTAACGAAAGATTAGATGTCAATACAAAAGTTTGAACGATATCTATGTTTTATATTCTTTAAAAAAATGTTTTTGGTGTTTAGGTATAGTTGGGATCTTATTTTTAATAAACCTTCTCCTGTAAATGAATCGACAATAGCACAAGTGAGGTAACCCACATTCAAATAACATAGAGCTTACTTTATTTGAGCTGTTGTCCATCCAAATATTGTTTTTTATAAAGTTGAAAAACAAAAAGTTTTTTTAGCAGAACCTGAACCACCATTAAATCCAAACCTAACATTATTATTTCAAAAGAACCTAAACTAAATAATTATGTCTAAGTATACAAAAATATTCCACGAACTTTGTATCTATAAAATGTGATTTTTTGGCAACCACTATTTTTAGCGGGAAATAAATCTGGGGTTTGGTAATATATGTCGTGAGTCTCACGAGATTCTGGTGGTTTTCTGGAGATTTGGATCATTTTTTATGGTGAAAAGTCATTATTCGATTTCTTTCTAAATTTGAAGTCACGGCTTTAGTGAATTATTTTCGGTTAATTCTTTGTTATTATGAGCGAATGATTTGATGAGTGGATCGATTTCGTTGTTGTGCATCATAATAACTTTCATTATTATTAATATTATTATTTATATTTTTAGTTGTTAATCATTGTAATTATTATTAGTTTTACTTTTATTATTATTAATATTATCAGTATTGTTATTTATATTATTATATTATATTATATTATATTATATTATATTATATTATTATTATTAATATTATCAGTATTGTTATTTATATTTTTTGTTGTTAATACTATCATTGTAATTGTTATTAGTTTTACTTTTATTATTATTAATATTATCAGTATTGTTATTTATATTTTTAGTTTTTAATACTATCATTGTAATTGTTATTAGTATTACTTTTATTATTATCATTATTATTGTTGTTTTTATTATTTCATAGTAAATGTAATTTTTTTTTCTGCATTATTTCTGTTATAAATATTTATATAATAAAATTGTTATTATTATCTATTTTTTCTTGTTATCATTGCAGTTATTATTATTATTATTTTATTTTTTTTAGTTATTATTATTATTATTATTATCTTTATTGTTATTATTATGATTGTAGTTGTTATTATTATTATTAATATTTGTATTATTGTTTGTTTTGTCATTGTTGTTGTTTTTATAATCATTCAGGTTATAATTATAATTATTATTTGTTACAACTTAATTATTATTGTTCTTAATAATGTAGATGATGTTCGTGTCATGTTTGCTACCTGTTATTGACACTATTAACATGAATTACTGATATGGCACCTCGATATTGTATTAACAATATTTGTTATTACCATCAGTGGTGCTGTTGTTTGTCATTAATAATATTCACCAATAACATAACACTATGTACTATTAATATCATCATTTTTTTGTTGTTTTTGTTGTTGTCGACCCCCTCCGTCCTCGACAGTTAGGACGGAGCCCTTACATCGGCGGGTCCGACCCCATCCCAGCAGGTCCGACCCTCATCATTATCATTAGCTTTAACTTATAAATATATTTTAAATGTTATTAATTCTATTTTCGTTACTAAATAAATCATTAAAATCTTAAAAAAAAGAATATCATTAGTTAAAATGATAATTTATTTAAATATAAATATTTTTGGTATAATTCATAATTAAACATATGTCATTGTTTAGACGAGTCTGTGTGTGTGAGTTTGTGTGTATTATTCTATGGTGTTTGTGTATGATTTACTTAGATTTGCATAGTTTTTACAACACAAGTTGTAGTAACTCACACTCACTGTGTTGTTTTTTCCTTCTAATAACGTTTTTTGTATTAATAAAAGATAAGAAAGGCTAATTAGTGGCAATAAAGTTTCAATTTTCTGTTTTAAATTGCCAAAATAAATTTCCTTTCACTCCATTTGTAATGTAGGTCGAAAATATTAATCTATGAAACATCAAAAAAAAATTGTGAGGTATTTGATATATTAATTTATTTTAAATTAATGTCATTATAATAACAAACACGCGCGCACACATGAACACATGCATGTTCGCAGGAATACAAACACGCATGCACATACACAGACAACCACATGCATGTATGTACGTTAATGAAAGTACGAACACACACACACACACACACACACACACACACACACACACACACACACACACACACACACACACACAAAAACAATGTTTATTAATAACTGAAAATTTATTGTTGTGATTTATTGTACATTTACAATTATCTAAAACTAAAAAAGATAAGTTAGTTTTAATAACTTACTAATTGTAAATTTCCTTCATTAAACTTTATTTAATTTCTCTTTAACGCCTGATTATTATAATTTTGCTTATTTATTTTTTGTCAGTGTTTTTTTTATTTTTTTATAAGAAAAACTTTCCTAATTTTGCTTATTTATATATTTTTTTTAAAATGTTAATGACATTTCCTTATTTACGAATGTTTTTATTGTTGTTTAATTGTTTTTTGGGAGAGCTTCTTAATTGTATGTGTTTATGATTAAGAAGAGTTTATGAATTATATTTATTTATTCTTACGAAAGTTTTTTAGTTGTATTTATTTTCATTTAATGGTTTCTTAATTTCATTTATTTATTTCTTATCGTAAATAATTATTCCGAATTGTGATTATTTCCCGAACAATTACAACACTTTCACTTTTTACAGTTTTTGCAGCGCTTAGCGTGAATGATGCTGCCTCGAACAGACTTGCAATTCTTTTAGAACAATTTGGGAGAAAGTGAATGCCGTGCGTGATGAGTTACAGACACGACATTCAATGCGATGTGATATATGTTTTACACGTCAATCAATTCCTTCTTCTTCGTACTTCTATCATTTAATTTGATACGCGTTTCAGTATTCTTGGGGCTTGATTATGTCTTCCATTGAATTCCAGAAGTTGCTTTACGCTTGAAAGTAATTGCAAGAACTGTTTAAAATACAAAATAACAATACAACAATAATAATTAAAATATAACAATGACAATTATGTATAGCAATAGTAATACATTTATAACAATTTGCAGAACTACACTAACAATTATTTTGTTTTTCAGTAATACTGTATCATTTATCGAACTTTATCATTTTATGGTAGTTTTTTTTTTAAATCCATAGAAAAACAGAATTTAAAAATATTGTACCCAAATGTCATTAAAATATTTATAATTGGTTATTAAAATTAACTCCAAATTTATTTGAAAGTTATGTAAATTAAATACATTTTAAACGTATGTCAAGTGAAAGCTTTCAACTTTGGGAACAATGATGTCTATATTGTTTGTCTTTTAGGTTCTGTGTTCTATAGCTCCAAATTACACACCTCTCCATTTTCAACACATAACACCTGTTATGCAGAATATCACGCAATCTTTCATGTATCTTTGTTTGTTTTGTTTTATTAGTTTCATTTATTTATACATG
>JARUHE010336588.1:0-10650 GCA_031471125.1 Archaeomysis grebnitzkii | reverse complement strand
ATATATAACTCAATAAATAAAGCTCCTAATTTTTTTTCTTTTATGGGCCTTGTAGACAACCGTTAAGGGTACCCAAGCCCGAATTATTATTACAGCACATATTATAATAAAAAAGTTATACATAGAACTATACGAAAAAGGTCCGAACTTAGCCACTTTGACGGTATATATATACATACACATAAATATACACACACACATATTTATTCATGTATATATATACATGTTGAGTTTTAAAATAAAATGTTTGAATAAAATGGGTTGCAAATTATTACTTTGGATTAGTAGAGATTATTTCTGGAGTCTATTGTGTCTCGTGTACACTTATCTTGACCTAAAAGACAGAGACACTTAAGCCCAAATGGAGGAAAGGAATTCAAAGAGTTTAGCAATTGGGAAAGTATTTTTAAGACAAAAAGTAATTATTGTCAAAGAAAAATTGTCTTTCTCCATTATGGCATCGTTATGGAACACAAACATGCAGTGCAGTTTACAAACATATTTTGTATTGTAGGATACAAATATATAACAAATATTCCTCACAAAGTAGCTTTAATTACTTCAAAACAGTCAAAAATAACTTGATTATATACAATTGAAATTTATTTTTTCTATTAAAAAAGTGATAAACATAAACATAAAAATAAAAAGGTAGAAAAAATGTTCCACGAAATATAATAACACGATTAACAGTTCAAATGAATGGTTACAAACACAACAGAAATAATTTTTGGCTAGATAGTTACTCAAAACCAAAATTATATCCGAAACGATTCAATTTGATAATAAAAAAAATAATTTTTATAACGGCCATAATAATGCAAACTTATTTAACTGCTTAGATAAATTGCTTTAAATCAATAAGCGTTTTTCCTTCCAATCTTTTGTTCAAGCTATATCAAATATTCAAAGCCTGGATAAATTAAAGAATAAACAATTAGCATATTTAATGGAATATCTTGAACCTAAAAAACACTGACAAAATAGTTGGTTGTTCAAATACACTGTATTTTCAAGTTAATTGTAAAATGTATTTTTTTAAATTGTATTATTGAAAAAATTAAATTAAAACGATGTTAGGGTTGGAATACTGGTAGTGTGATTTTTTAGAGAAATATTAAAGAAAGATTGAATTCAATTACCTAAACGATGGTACAACTTTACATTACGATTATATATAAATTTTATAATTTTATAACAATGATAATCATTAAAACGTGTTACATCGCCGATACTGTTCAATGAATACTCTTTAGTGCTTCACATATTTACACCTAATCATTACTTCTCACATCAAGTGATTCGTATCCTAATATGCATCCGACATATGATGCTCTCTTCAAGCCGAGTTAAGCTTTGCAAGCGATATTTTCATTAATTTATTGTATTTATTCATTTTATTATATTTTATTCAACAATAACATGATCATTGAATCAACACAATCGGTGACGAGCATTTGCGTGTCGCCTGCATAATAAATATTTTCCCCGGAAGTTGCATGCAAGACATTATTTATTCTGCAATCGTAGTCACGGGAATCGCACGAAAGATTTCGACGATTATCAAATTATGAATTTATTTACTGAAAAACACTTCGAAACAAAATACACGTTGGAGTTGAAATATATTATTAAAACAAATGTTGGGATTAAAAATACATTTTGAGATTAAAAATACATTTTGGGATTAAAATACATTTTGGGATTAAAATACATTTTGGGATTAAAATACATTTTGAGAAGAGTTAGAGTTTACATTGCAATACATTTTAACGTTAAACTCTGTGTTTTAACCAAACATTTTATTCTATGAATGTTATGACGTCACAAAATTATAAAGTACAAAACATTTTGATAAAATTCTTTAATATTGAAAAAAAATCACGAAAATATTAGTTCTAAAATTCAAGTAAAAATTATTTAATAACTAAAACATATTGCATATTAATTCATCTAACTTGGTCTACAAATATTAGTAAGACTTTTGACTATTATTTCAAACCTGATAACATAAAATATTGTTAAACATTCACACGTTTTTCTCAATGTTATACCAGCTTATACAGGGTGTTCAAAAAAATGTAATCACTCTTTGACTTCGATTAAATTCATGAAAATAAATTGTTGTAGAAACGATTATGTATTGTCATTCATAATTATTTAACGTTCTCTCAAAGAGCGAGTACATCTTTTTTGGACACCCTGTATGCTATACAAGCCTTTACATTCAGATTTGAATATTTTTATTTCCTTATTTTGGGTTAACAAAAAATAATGTTTCTATAAAAACGAAATTCCATTTACAGTTTTTGATCTAGAATCATGTGAAGTTTAACTAAATTTAGTATTTCAATTCAATTAAAAAAAATCGAACATAAAAGAAAAATTAATAAAATCAAACATCAAAATATACTCAATACAGAGCATAACTAAAAGCAATGAAAACAACTGCAGAAAAAAAGATGTGTAAACCAAATAAATAATAAGATCGATAAAGCACAAAATAATAAAAGACACAAATTGCAAATAATAAATAATACAAAACATAAAATGCAAAACAATAAAAAAGATAAATATAAAAAGACATACAATGCAAAATAATAAAAATGACAAATTGAAAAATAATAAAATATAAAACATAAAATAACAAAACATAAAAAGATACAATGCAAAATAATAAAATATAAAAAATAAAATAACAAAACATAAAAAGATACAATGCAAAATAATGAAAATGAAAGTGAATTTTGTCCAACTGTACAAGTAATTAGAGTAGTAAAAGTTTTTATCTTTTGTACTTCAACACTGATCCCAACTCCATAAAGGGAACCAATGAAACAAAAATGTATTTCTACTTTTCATTTTAATAAAAATATTATCAATGACTTAGCATTCCAAAGTATTGAAGTTTTTGCATTTCTAACAAAAATGTTTTAATTAAATAAAATAATTTAGATTTTCTATCGATTTTTTTTCAACAGTGACAATAATATGTTTTGTATTATACTTTATTTGGTTATTTGTTGTTAAATTGAAAATTGACAACAGCTATATATAGAAGTTGTTGTTAAGACATAATTTTCTCGAATTGTTGATTTTTTCCAAGTAGGTACACATTTTTTTAATATAATACAATCTTTAATATATTTTATTATTCAAAATCATTTAGAACAAGAAAAGTGTATTCTCTATTGAGAATGAAAATATGAAAAAGTAAAACAATAAACAAACTACTGGTAAACAATATTTTCTAAAAACTAACCTAATCACGAAAAACAAAAGTTCATCACGTGGGTAAAATATATTTGAATATATGTAACAATTTTGTTCGTCTGGTCCTTAATAATAGGTTGCGATGATGGATAACAAATAGAATAACATGCAAGGGTTGGATATCCACGAGAATGGTGAAAGGAGTTCTTGAAAGGTTCATTCAAATTACACCAACTTATGGCACAGACAAGAGTACTTTTCTTCTTTGTATTTCAGAATTTAACTTTGGATCAATCATGCTGTAAGATTTATTTAATAAATATCTAAGTAAACTGATTTGCAGAAAATGTAAGGCTTGTGAGCTTAGAAAAAAACTTAAAAATTAAATTGAAAAGCATTTCTTCAAGCATACATTCTATTATTCTAATAAATATAACCACTAGTCATATGCTGGTTTAAATTTGTGTAATGATGGGGTTAAGTCAAAAACCTTAATTTTTATAGTATTTAAACGAGAAAGAAAAAAAATAAGAATAAAATATTCAATTAAATAAATTAACTGTATATTTAGATGAGCTCGAAAACATTTATATAAAATTCGTATTGAACTTTCTTGGTCATGTTCAAATTGTGCTATGCTTACAATTTTAGTATTCCATGTACACTGTACAGGGTGTCCCTATAAATATAAAAAAAATTGTCTTAATGATAGTTAAAACACAAAAACGCAGTTAATTTATCGACACCCTGCATTTATTTGTGTAAACTGATAAAACATTTTTATTTATTATATTTCATAAATATTTTTTTTGAAGTTAAGAGTGTTCAAAATAAAATGGTTTGGTATTCAATTAGAAGTTTTAAATTGAAATATTAAACCAACAACATTATAATTTATTAAAAAAGAAAGCAAATGTTGGTCATTTAAACATTAATGCACATGGACAAGTAACTTATCGATTTTGGATATTAATTAAAAACCATCCACGTGTGTTTAAGGAATTTTTGGCCACGCCCATAGGCTGTCAATTTTTATTATTTTATGATAAAAAAGAAAATAATTGCGATCGATCTTCCCTTCTAACAATCGATTGATGCTAATGACTTTCATGAGGTGGTCTTCAAATATTATTTTTGGGTAAAATTGGAATTAGAAAGATTTTTTCATTTTTAAAAGTGTTTATAATTCGACGGAAATGGAGATCAATATTATAAAATTTATTTCCCACTTGATTCAATAATTTTAACATTTGACTACCTAGATTTATAAAATACGTGAGACTATACTATAATTTGGCACATTTAAATGTTGATCGAGTCATTTTTGTTACATATATTTTACATTGTAACAAACAAAAAAATACAATAAGAAAAAACGACCAATTATATGTTCAAAAAGTTGTATTCTTAAGGCTAATGGCTAATAAAATTATAAATTTAGCAAAGGCGTGACATCTAAATTAGACTTTGTAATGAAACTCGAAAACTAACATCAGTTATTACTGTCGATGATCATTTACAAATAAGTACTTCAAATTATTGCCTCTGTATCAATGTACAGTAGTTTTAAATATTAAGACAAAAATGAAAAAATATAAATTGAAATAATTCAACTATATGTAAAATCATTCAATTCCAAAGAAAATATAACTTATAAATACATAAAAAAGTACATTTGTGTTAATTAAATACATTTATGAACATTAATTTATCCACAAAAAATGGTTAATAATTTTCAACCTTACAAAATGGAAACGAAATTGCATTGCAAACAAACAACATTCCAAAAGTGGACGAGATTAAAGTTATACTTAATGGAGATTTGAAGAGATAAAATCTAATCTTTAGTTTTTGTTTCGCTTTAAATAGAGTTCAATACACGATCAACGTTAAATGAAATTCTTTCTAAATAAGCAAAATATCATTTTAAACATTGTATAATTAAGCGTCCAAATTAAGCTCAAGTTTCCTAATTAAGTGCAAGTTCAACTAAAAAAATGTATTTAAGATTGTCTACCTTATGTTCAACAAGTTTTTAGTAATAGGTTTGTACTTCCCTTGGTTGAAAGGTTAGAAGTTTTGTTATTTTTTAATCATAAACATTTATATAAAATATTTAAAAATACACGTTTTATTATAACTATTGTAACAAACATATTAGGTTGAAACTTTTCAAAGGTGAACGAGTGAGCAATAATTTCAGAAGAAAAAATGTTTTGAAAATAGTTTAATATAAGCAAAAACTAGTCAAAGATAACGAGGAACTAAACGTTGATTTCAACACTTCGAATTTTTCTTTAAATACAATTTTATTTGCATAATTAAAAAATGATTCAGTTTTCATTTATTAGCAAAAGCTTTATATATTTTTGTTAAATTGGTTGCTAATTACCAAAACATCTTCGGTTTTGTTCCTCTGTTAATATTCAAGAACACATTGAACTGTAGTTATTTCAATTAAAACTTATGTTTTATTTACATAACTTAATTGTAGGAAAAAGTGTATCTAAATGTTAAGACAATACTCTTTATTCATATTTTCAGAAAAAAAAACAATATTGAATAAATTTATGATTAATTAAAAGAAGTACAAATATTCCAAAACACAAGATTTAATGTGTGAACAAACTTGCAAACGTATGCAAGTGTAATCATGTGATATTAATTATTTTATATGACGATAAAAACTAATTTCAAACAATCTATATAAGCAGCCATTAAGCATTGTTAAAATGGTTAGTCCAGCAATAAAATTATATTTGGTAAAGAAACATCAATTATGAACATATTAAGGAGATATGGAGACGTTCAGACTTTTGAATGAACATAAAATATAACTTATGGGATGGTCAGATATAACTTTTTATTGATGCCATTCTTATTTTCATTTGGATAATATTTAGTTTTAACAATAACTTGAATTTTACGAAAAAAACACATTCAATTTTAAGTTAAGAAAATTATTATTTTTGTTGCAATGTTGCAAATGTTTTATACAAATACATATAAAACAACCATTCAATAAAAATCTAAAAATAAAAGAACAATATATAATTACTGAATTAAATATTTATACTTTATAGCTGGATTCAAATAAATGTGGAAGAAATATTACTAACATTTATTCCTCATAAACTAGAAACTACTCACCAAAAATAATATTAAACATTTCGTTAAAAACAACACATTCTGAGATAAAATATTTTTTTCATCACATAGGAATGATAAAGCCAGTTTAATAAATACATAAAAATAAGAAAGTAAAAGTATAAAAACTAAGATTAATTATTGATATGATTTTTAACTTTTAATGAATTGAATTAATAATTGTTAAATTACTTTTCTTCCGTAACTATAAAGCGGAAACTTGAAAACGAATTTTTCATCAGCCGACGTTTAAAAGAAGGGACGCGACTATCTGTGATGCAACGTTCTCTGCTTGTCCAAGCATGACGTGGGCGTTGGTTAGGAAAGTAAGAATTTGCATTTATAGTTTCCCATTGGAAAAGCTTGTGAATAACGAGATTTTATTTGTTATTTTATATCTTTTTTATAAATGAAAATAATGTATCGAACATGAAACTAAAATAAATTCAAATAAAGCGATTAAAACACAAACAAACTTCCATATTGTGAGATGAATGTTCTTTTGTATTTCCAAGTTTGAATTTCAGTTCAATCTGTTTGTTAAACACAATTTGTTTTTATACCTTTTATAAACGTTTATGAAATTTATTTAATTTGAAGTTGAGAGATTTTAAAACGGAAAAAAGTAAGACTTCTTATGAAAATCATTAAAGGAATATAGGAAGTGGTTTTGCAAAACACTTGGATGTTTTTGTACATTGTAGACGTCAATTTCATCTAATTCTAAACTTATTTCAAATGAATGAGCTCAAGTGTCATTTAAAAAAATATAATCCAAGACCATCAATTTAAATAAAAAAAATATTGTCTGGTGTGTCTGGTGATAATTGGATGGCATAACAAGACCTAAGTTTCGAGATGACATTGTGCAGAAAAGAATGTTTTTCGGTGCAGGTAAACAACGACGCCTTCCACAGCAGGTCACCAGGCAAGGTGTCTCCAGCAACAATTTACAAAGGGTTAGACAACATTCTGTGTAGGTCTAATATTAATAGAAAATGTTTTGTGTAGGTCTAATATGAAATAAAATATTTTCTATATGTCTAATATTAGTACAACATATTTTGGTGCCGGTCTAATATGAAACCAAATACTTAAGATACGAATTAAAAATCGTTTATCTTGGAAAAATTATTTAATTATTGTCCATAAGTACTTTGATAGATAACACAATACATATGTATTAGATGTAATGGCTTCAACGGGTTGAATTATAAATGAAACATTGTTTTTCAACATTTCAAGAAGTCAGAAGAACAGCTCTCACATGTGAAGTACATTTTAATGAGACGAAATTTGTTTTGTAGTAAAACTAAAGAAAAAAAATGTTTAACAAATTTAAAGTCGAAAAATATAACAATGGACGATGAGAAGAAGTAAAACAAGATTGGGCCAATTTAGTCACGTTGAGTTTACGAAGAAGAAGAATAGTCGCAAGACCAAAAGTATTTGAGGATTAAGCCTCGTCATCAATTTAGGCTCATTTAGTGACAGGCCATAAAATATTTTGAGAGTTTTTGTCGTTCACCGAACAATCCTCACAATTGGGTGACCATTAGTGCAATTCTTGTCTATTGTGTCTGCTCTTTCGCTGTGGTTTTCTGTCCCTTGTTGGTCTTCCAATGTAAAACGTCGATGGTGGCAAAAGAAATTTTTGTTGTTGAAGATTGTGTACTTTTTTAAAACCTTTTAATTGTACTTAATTCAGCTAAATATAGAATAATCTAAAAGATAATTTTATTAACTACACAAAGATAAATGAAATAAAATTTATTAACAAAATTCTAAGTGTACAAACATGTTTTCTGATTTACTGTTACATTACCAAAACTATAGGTTTATTTTTAAATAAGTTGTGTTTTACAAATTATAAAATAATTCCATTCCCTAAAAATAGCAAGCTGCACAGCTCAATCAATTTTGGTCAACCATTTTCCACCAAAGAAACAAATTTAAAGGTACATCTAATTAGTTACTGGTTGACCTTAACCAAAACATATTTCCGTACAACAAATATAAAAAATAGAAACACTTATTACGCGTGTCGAATCCGTCCATTTGGTCCATTAAATGGCAAATGTATTAATATTAATCTGACCCTTCTTAGAATTAATCAACACAACGTTCTTTCATTTAACATTAAATTGTGACCATCGGATTCTGTGAAATAATAAAATTACATAAATAACAGGATAAATTAATTAGCTATGTTCAAGTAAAGACTCACGTCAAACTATATGGAAATTATTGCACATCAGAGGCAGTCTGTCTACCCAAATTCAAAGCATAAATACAATCATTTGTTCCATAACTTAAGATAAGATTAACAAAACAAGATTACAATTATTTTTTAATCAGAGTTCAAAGCAATAAACATTTTAAGGAAAATTTTGTTAATTGTCGAATCATAAAACTCGTGCTTCAATTTGGCCAAATATGGTTAATTGGAATGGGATTCCACAGAAAAGGTCACAAAATAAAACCAACATCCGAATAAAGATTCATTTTTTGTGTCAATTAAGTCAACACTTTAGCATTCCATCGTTTGATGTCAAAGACCAAAACACTTTGAAATTAGCATTAAAAATAACTTCTTCGCCAATATATACAATAAAAGGTTAATTATTTTCTCTACGTTTTAACCCGAAAATTAGCCAAAGTTGAACGTCAAAGGAAGTTTTCGATTAATATTTGACAGTTATATTATTGAACGATTAAGATTATAAAAATATTGTCGTCCAATCACGGTTGGATTATAATTGCTCCATTAAACTCTGAAGATAAATTTAACGTAATCAAATATTTGAGTTAAAGTCTTAGTATTTTCCAATTTAATTCTTAGACTTCGATTTAAACATTAAAATAAATGAAAACAAAGTATAATCGTGGTGAAGGCGATGGTTATAAAGTTATGTAGTATTGTATATTGTATGTTTGTCTTTGGCAAGTTAGCAGAAATTTCAAATACAACTATTGTAAACGAAATTTATGAAACCAAGAACTAAGCATGTGAAAATAATTAGTTTTAGAAAGTTTACAATAGTCTTGAAAACAAATATTTAAACGTACAAGTTTAAACCATGTTGCAGAATAAAATTTTATGGGAGATAAGTATTAAAAATTGCGCCAATGCTAAACCAGTCAGAATACAAAATACGAAAAAACGTTAATAAATCAGATAAGTTTCGTCTGCATAAATTGACCTCTTGTGTGGTCTTTGTGGAGAATATCTTCAGTTCATGTGAATAAGTCAAAATATTATGTAAATTCGGTAATTCAATGAAGTCGACTGCAAGGTGGCAGAAGAAAGGATTCGTACGCAGTACAGGAAGTATTTCGAAGGTTTGGTTTGGTTCATACAGGGAGTTATTTCCAGTTTTTACATCCAAAATAAAACATTAACTTGCTTCATTTTTTATGTAATTTACTTTATATCTAGATGTTTTTATGCTGTTGTGAAACTTTCTTTTCAACACTATAAAATTTAATGGGTGAAATAATCTTGTAAGGCTATTGAAACGTTACAGTTATATATTCAACACAAATCATAATATCCTTGAAATAAAATACGATTTTTATTCAAGGCTCAGCATAAAGGATTTTTTATTTGTTTGCTGAGCTTTTAAGACTAATTATTTTGAATCCATTTTCTGAATAAAGCATTTGGATTTAACTTTCTTGTTTCAATAAAAACCTGTATTCAATGTATACTTAAATGATACACAAAATAAATGCAGACTAAAGAAATGTAGTAAGCTGATTATAAGAAACAAAAGAGAAAGACTAACATTGTAATCATACGAGATAGAAGAATGAGACGTGGAAACGAAGAATCAATGTGGGCGACCAACATTCGATGGGCTTTACAGTTTATATTAATTTCAACTTGCAACAATATTCGTCAAATAAATAAAAAAAAAAGGCAAAGAATCGTCTGAAAAATGTATATATTTCCAAAATTGTGCCAGATAAGAACATTTGAACGTCATTTGATACTTACTCCAACATAGAGAAAAAATAAATTCCATTTAAACGATTTGGCAACAAAAGAAAATAATTCGAGATTAACCATTAAGTCTAAATTGAGATTAAATTAGATAAATAATATTTTAAAACTTTCACAAAACTGAGAAGGACATAAGATTAAATTTATTGTTGAAATTATTTGTAAAAAAAATTAAACTGTAAGCAATGTAAATGTACACTACTGTAATTTAAAAAAACATTCTATTTGTGTACCCTTAAGTTAATCAATGCACCATAAAATGTTATCAAATTTATTATACTGTA
>JARUHE010336577.1:0-10651 GCA_031471125.1 Archaeomysis grebnitzkii | reverse complement strand
TCAGAACTAATTTTATATTAAATTTTACTGAAAGGGTTCTGGTTTGGTAATTTACTCAAAGTTAACCACCAGAACGCTTATCAGTATGTACCAGTGAACACGTGATTTTCATAAGGTAATGATGATCGTTTTCTCTTAATTTTTTGTAGGAATTTTTGTATTTTTATAATTTTGCTTAAAAAATAAAACTCTGCTTTGTTAATGCATTAAAAAATGTCATAATGTTAAGGTTGAATTAATACATTGTTGAAATGATTAACAAATTACAAATGCTTTCATTTTGTTAATAATAATCAACATGTAAATTATGTAAATAATTTAGAAATATAAAAAGAATTGCATTATCTTAATTATCCTCTTAAGCCACGACCACCGCAACCCATTAACATCCATGAACTCATACGGACAAGTGAGGCAACCAACATTCAAATGACATAGAGCTTACCTCACTTGTGCTATTGTCGACCTATATGAGTATACAGGCCGTTTAGTTGGTTAATGCAATGTCGGTGGTCTTTCAGACAAGAACATTTGTTGTTTTTGATAAGTTAACTTTGGATCAGATCTACAAAAATATTTAAACAAAATTTATCACATTTAATGTACGCCATCTTTACTTTTATACAATTTCAACCTTGCAAGGACTATTTTATGCTATCTCACATATATCTGTTCGTTATTTATTATAGTATTTAGACTATATAAAAACTTCATAGCCCTATTTTTCAACATCTTGAAGTGCCTGTTTGTTTCCAACTTCCTTCATATACTCGTAGTACGTTTGATGCGGGTTATGTCTTCCTAGGTACATTATATTAGTATTAAATGACATATTCCAATTAGCCCATGCATTGAGTTGATTCACATCATTTAACTTAATTAACTTTAAATAAAAAATGCTGTTAGTGCCCCACACTAGATTTGCTTTGTTACCAATCAAAGAGGATAAGGAGTGTACGACGCATTTCAACTTTTAATTCAGAAATGGTTACACTTAATTTCATCCTCCTATTTCTTATGAATCAAACTTATTCTGTTCTCACTTTATAAACATCTTGGGACAACTCAAAACAGAAAGACTAATCTGCTACAGCTTTTCTATCTAAATCTGGTATCCGCTTTACATTATTTATGCTGTTGTTTTTTCCTTAATTTATGTAAGATGTCTTTTCCTAAAAATGAATTAATAATTACTGCAGAATAGCAATTCTTGCACTAACAAATACTTTGCATCAATGGAGTAAAAAGTCTTAAGAATGTACGTATTTTAAATAGATTATGCTATCGTGATTCTTATTCCCACATGTGATTTGGCGTATACACCAATTTAAGTTGGATGCAATGCTAAACCAAGCTTAAGATAAATAATAAACCAATTCACATTGTAATTTTAACAATCCTTATGACTTTGGTTCCAGATTCATCATTGGTAATATAATGTTTTGTAGTACAAACAAACAATTTCAATGAAATTAATTTTATAAATTGAATAATTCAATGTTTATTGAACAACAAATTTAATAATTGACAATTTAAGAATCGTCTATTTAATCATTATTAATTTAAAAATTGTGTATTTAACAATTTATGAATTTAATCCCTCTTCCTCAATAATTTACTAATTCCACAATAACGAAAGTTCAAATATTTTAGATAGATCTTTTTTTTAAGGAATACGCTTAAAAATGATCCACAAAGAAGAAGAGACATCGTTTTTACAAAAGTTTTTTCCCTGACAGGACGCTTCGGTCAGTCCATATAAACACAGGTCAGTAGTTAGCGGAATACTCCGTGTCTTTAATGATTAATTATTATAAAAAACGCGGGTGTGTTATCTCGGTTAGTACTATTTGGTACATTTTGAACTAAATGTACTGTTCAGTAGAAGTAATGCTTTAGAATAATTAGGTTTTTCATATAGATCTCTTATACCTTCCAGATTCATGCTTGTTTGCCCTTAACTTTAATAGTTCATAGTTCAATATATATCATACACGCTACAGCGACTCTTTCTCTCTCTATTTCTACCCTAAAGCCCTATATCTCATCAAAAAGACAGAAATGTTTCTCTTCCACCAACACCTAAATACCATCGTGGTACATCAAATTAAGTATGCAATCTACCTGTCTGTAATTTTCCCAGCATTTTAGTTTTGTCCATGTTAACCTTTAAGCTAATGTTATCAATTTTCTGATTTCACTCTTTGGACGTAGTTTGCGCTTCCCCGATTGATTATGCTGTGAATCCCATATTCTGCTTTACCGGTGGTGGTACCTTCTCTATTACCAGAATAAATAACAGGAGGCTATTCATGTAGAAGCCTTCAGATCTCATACCAATAATTTTATTTGTGTTAAACAACCCCATCATAAGATTCAAAAACATTTATGGCACATTTTGTTTCTATAACATTCAACGTATGGCCTCTTTGTGTAAATTACCAACAATATTCTCCAGGTTCAGAAACACATGGTATAGTTTCTTTTTATCTCTCAATGTCTCTTTTACAGGTTTCTAATAATAAAAATCGCATTTGTTTGCGTTAGCATTTTATTCAATACTATTCCTCGGTCTTCATTCCATACTCCAAAATTTTGAATCCTCCGTAACTGTCTCACTGCAAGACATCTCCTTCATCCTTATACAAAAGCGCCGTCTGGTGGTGTCTTTTCGCACCGCATAAGCCCTCTGGAAACCTTTAACAACGTATCTGATCCTATCATTTCTGCATACTTCAGCATGTCCAAACTAACTTCGAATAAGCTTGTTGAAGTCTCAGTTTTCAATCCTTTTAGAGCCTTTTCTAATTCTTCTTCCGCTTCTACCTCCATTGTTTAATTTTCTCCATTAAGATGGTCCTGAAAACAACTCATCTTCATTTATACTTACCGTAACAGGTTATCCTAAACTAAATTTGTTATTGCTTGAATATCCATTATAATTTTTTACAACAATAAATATATAATGCGATTCCTTTTGATTGGTATACAATTTATATGAAAAATACCTACCAACTTGTGAGCATTTAAAATTCATAATATTGCAGCTTTATCTACGCATTTGCAAACACTGTTTTTTTGCTCGCGTTTGGAAATTATTGGTGTAATTATATTTGTTTTGATTATTTTTCAGAATGCCAATAAAGAAGACAAAAGTTGTATAGATAAAAAATTAAGAATTTCTTATATAGTCAAAAAGTGATACGTAATTGAAGTTTTTGTGTAAATGACTAAATTTGTTGGACATAAAACTTTTAATGCATTTTCTGGAAAACTATGTTTTTTTTTATAAAAGTAAATCAATATTTTTTTATAAACCATTTAAAAAAAACATAAAGCATTCTAATGAGCATTTTTTCTTAAACGTTTGGCGTGTGTTATTTTGGCTATCTATCCCGGTTGAAGTTATTAAATTAAAAGTGCCAATAATAGTCTAGAAGATTGGTTCACTCAAAAACGCCCCAAAAAGCGTCAAACGCCCTCTACCAAACAAATCCAACAAACTTAATAAACTTGATTATTCTCTTATTTTTTCATGGGGTAGACTACTGTACAAATTTCAAAGCCCTATAATCAGGGGGTATAGCCCAAGGCCCCCAATTTACTATTTCACCATCTGAAACAACTAATATCTTACGAGAGTGGCTAAGTTTCTGCTGAACACCTTTAAATGCTCCTTCATTTTTACTACATGTTTTCCTCAGCCACATCGTATATGCTATTTTAGGTGCTCTTGCTTTTTTATTTTACCACCACATGTTCCCCTTTTCCTAAATGTCTCGTCATACACAATGGAACAAGGTTTTACAGATAATAATTAGTTTATATAGCAGATGTATATTAATTTAAATAACAGAGCGTTAACCCAGTTTTAAATGTAATTAAATAAAAGATGCGAGATTCATGTTAAGACATAATCTAGAGCAGGTTCAGCTAGACAGAGTGAATCTTGAATTAGGGAACCAGATTCTTCTAGACATAGTGAATTTTGAATTAGGGACTCAGATTTTTCGGAGAATAGTAATACTCCCCATTACCATCAAATTTTAACATACCTATTGCATATAGTTATTAGATTAATTAATTAAATAGTTAATAAATAAATACAATTGCATATAGTTATTAAATTAATTAATTAATTAAATAATAAAGAAATAAAATTGTTAAAATACATTTTTATCATTATTCAATCAACGAAAAAAAGGATACAAACAAAAAAGAGTTTGTCAAAATTTATTTTTATTTCATAAATTTATTTTTTAAAGAAAAGTAAGATAAGAGGTAATTTTTCTATAAGGTTCTATGTCTTATTAAACATTAATATTATTGTGATTAATTTAAGACTATCTTAAAAATAGATCGATATTGAAAAAATATTTACAAATGTGATTATGTTTTAAGTATTGCTTATTGTGTAAGCCAAAACATCAAGGTTAGCAAGATCATACAAAATGAGAATTTCTTGAACTTAACATTTTTGTTAACCTTATGAAAACTGTTGACTGTCTTTTTAATAACTTAAGACTTAAATAATATAATACAAAACTTATCTATTTAAAAAAATACACTTTCTCAAATTAAGTTAAATTTATTATTTGTTAAACATTTAGCATATTTTCTTAACTTTGATAACTTAACATGTTATCCAGTTCGTTCAGCTATAATCAAAGTTGCATAGACAAATTTCAAACGTGAGCAATTAAACAGGAAACAATTGATCCAAACATAAGACTTTAAAATTGGATGTTCTGATTCCTATGTCCAGTACAGTTCGTTTTACAATCTTCAAATGTTAAGTTCAAATCATTAAATCAAATTTTTTAATGATTTGTTATTAGAATTTTAAAGAAAATTGAAAATTGAAAATTGATTTGAAATGTCAAATATTAAAACATTTTTGAAAAAGCGAAGTGTAATACCCCTGATGCTTTCATCTTTTTATAATAATATTTAAATACAAAAAATAATGTAGATTTATTTTTAATGAAAACTTATAAATATTAATTTTCAAAAGTTTGAAAGTTAATTTAGTTTTGTATGGGTAGTGATACCTTAAAGAGATTGACTTGAAGTTGTACAGAAAGGTTCCTTTTCTAAGCAGAGGCATGTCCCCTGTCTATAGGTCTGCTTTATTAAGAGTAGAGACCACATTTTATAGGCAGCTTCTTACTTTGAGCAGTATCTTCAGCCAATTACGTGGCACCTTCTTATAGTTTTGTTGGCGGTATAGCTTCTTCTTTTACAAATTATGTAAACTTGTCCTTGAAAATTTTTCCTTTCGCATTTGAACTGTTGGCTTCTGCAGCAGCTTGACTCAAATATTTAATGATAATTTCCAACTCAGTATTATGATGACATACGAATGTTTGTTTTTCAGAGCAGTTGGACACACATTCAATATATAATTTAAAGATGCATTAATTGTTTTACAAAGAGTGCATTTAATATCCACGTTTGTTTAACACCATATCTTCAGGCTATCTAGAGTAGGGAGACAGTTGTGTGCTGTGTTCAAAAATAATTTCCAACAGTCCTGCAGGAAATCATATATTTGGGCATTGAAGCTGGAATATGCATCAATTAAGTTGTCAAAATGTAACCAATCTGCTTAGATTGCATAATGATAGCAGTTGAGAAACCGTTTTCTTCATCATATTTTTCAACCCTTTTAAGGACATTGTGTCGTTCCTCCTTTGTTTTATTACCTATTATTTTCCTTGTTTTTTTTACCAAAAGCAATTTGATCTACATAGAGGTCACGTTGCGTGATTTTTCCAAGACAAGTAGTTGGTTTCCATGTTTTTTTTGTGGATTATCTATTCCTAGTTTATTTTTCTTTGGTTTATCTCTATCCGTCACACATTTGTATTGATCTTTACTCAGGTTGCCTTAATTATGATTATCTATATGCATTCTACAAACTTACATTTTTTCAGATGTGTTACTAAATCAGTTAACCGTAGTCCATAATAATCTTTAGAGCTATACATAACAGTTTTTGTGATGGATATGTCATACATCATGAAGGACCACGTTAGGAAAGCAACCACGTAATTGTTATATAACCACAGTATCACAGGTACTGTTATGTTTACATCGTTGTTTTTTTTTCAAGTTTGTCATTAAGCGCTTCGTGATCTACTATATTTTGTTTCCAGGTTTTTGGTTCCAGTTTTCCGTCCCATAAATTTAAAAGATTCGTTGCCGATGAATGGCAATACTTCACCTGCGATCTTCAAATCAGGCTCATATGCACGATATACTGGTTCTTCACCGAAATTTTTTCTTAAGAAATTTGAAAGCCATAGATCGAAATTAGATGGTTTAGCTTTTGCAAACTGAGTCCAGCTTAATTAAGCATCCAGGGTATTAAGAATTGATTTTACAATTGTTAGGTTATCCATACATGAAAGTTTACCTACATATATTTCTGATTCTCTTATTTTATATCCAGTTGTTGTTGGTGATGATTTAATAGAGGCTAGTGCAATATTCCAGACAATATTAAAGAGCTGCACAAAGAGTGAGCAGCCTTGGAAGGTTCCCTTAAGAAGTTGTATTGGACCTGTTGTCTATTTTTGGAACTTATTTTAACTTTTCGTACTTCATAGTAATCCTTCACACATGATCTTATTTCTCCAGAAAAACGTACCAGCTTAAAGAGATCTAGACTAAGTCATATCTCAGAGAGCCAAAAACAGTTGAGAAATTAGTCCAGGAGATACCTATTTATTTTCTATGTTGTTGGGCAATTTAATTATTTCTGCAAGCAGAGGACTTTTGTGTTCAGCAAAACTGGCTAGATTGTCAATACCCTTTTGTAAGGTCATAGTAGCCTATTTGTTTGATATCATATAGTGCAGAGTTCTAAATGCCAGAATGGAGAGTAAAAGTTTTCCATCTATATTAGTGTTAGTTATTGTTCTAAGATTAGAAAGTGTTTCATTCGGGCAACTCTTGTAGATTAGTTTTGTAATTCCATTTAAAAATCAGAAAGTTTAACATCTTCCCCCAAAGAAGGATCAAGTTTGTAAAGCAATTACGGTTCAGAAGATCTATCTTGATCAAGAGGAGAAATATACTTTATTCAAATATACAACGTTCAAACTATCACATATGCAGATGACATCAACATACTTTCCTCCCACACAAACCCAATAATTGAGGAAACCCAAGCACTACCATACCTACAACAAATTCATAACTGAAAAAAAACAACCAACTCACCTTCAACGCAAACAAAACCACCACCACACTATTCACACCCGACCCTGCATAATACAAAAAAACACTACACCTTCACATATATAACACACAGCTGCCAACAGTCAAGGAGCCAAAAATCATTGGCCTAACATTTGACCCTAAACTCACCTACACCAAACACATCAAAAATACCATCACCAAAACCAAACCTACCATAAACATGCTAAAGGCCCTAACTATCACACATTGGGGAAAAACAAAAGAAACTCTTCTCACCACATACAAAACAATAACACGGCCCATCATAGAATACTCAAACACTATCTGGTCACCAATCACATCTACCACTAACATCAATAAACTGCAAACAATCCAGAACACCCCCATAAGAACAGCCACAGGCTGCACACTAGACACAAACACACAACATCTACATGACGAATCAAAGATCCTCTCCATAAAAAAACATCAACTACAACAGAGCCCAACACCCAGACCACCCCCTCCACTCTCTCACAGAGCAACCAACACCACCCAAATACATGAAACAAACAATTTTTCACAACAACTACACAACTAACATGGACACCACACCAGACGAAACCACACATCTAACAATAAAACACCACAAGAAACTCATACACACACACAGTAACAAACTACACAGACAACAGGCAACCCAACAAAATCCTCAACATCCCAGCACCAGAAATAAACGAAACAATCACTCCTCCATAACATGCGCAGAACACAGCTCAGAGCAAACCACTCCAAACTGTCCGCTGTCCCAGCACCACACAACACACGTCTTCACATGCCCACGTGTGCGAACGGACCTGGCTCCGAAAGCCCTCTGGGCGGACCCAGTGGGAGCGGCAGGGCTGCTTGCCCGATGGTCGGACCTGCTGTGATGGGGGTTGGATCCTCCGACATGAGAGCTCCATCCTCTCTGTCGAGGATGGAGTGGGGTCGACAACATGTCTGGGGAGGTATTTTGTTGTAGGATGTTGGAAGGAACGCAGGTGGGAGTAGTATGGTTGAGTATTGTGTGTGTTGAGTTTAGGAATATGTTGGCTATGAGGTTTCCTCTGTGGGGGAGTGTCAATGTGATGGGTGAGCATTTATGTCACCTGTGATTATTGTGTTTTCCAGTGTTGTGAGGTGAGTGAAGGTGTTGGTGATATCCATGTCTTCTGTTTGGTGGTCTGGCTGGGTTGTGTCTCTGGGTGGGATGTATATCTTAGCTATATGTATGCATTTGTTTGGTGATGTGTATTTTAGTGATTTGTAATTCTCACACCTCCAAACTGTCCGCTGTGCCAGCACCACACACACAACACTAGACACGTCTTCACATGCCCATGTGTGCGGACGGACCTAGCTCCGGAGACCCTCTGGGCGGACCCAGTGGGAGCGGCGGGGCTGCTTGCCCGATGGTCGGACCTGCTGGGATGGGGGTTGGATTCACCGGCATGAGGGCTCCATCTTCTAGGTCGAAGATGGAGTGGGGTCGACAACAACAACATATATAAGCATTCAAGTTATTGTCAAAGACGACATCGGAATTGCTACACCTATCTAGAGCTTTGCTATGCATGCTCGACAAAAACAGATTACACTAAATAGGCAAATAAAAAACAATTTTATAAATTATTTTATATTTTATTTACACTAATTGAAAATAATAAATTCTAATACAACAATGAAATATTAAAAAATGATTTGTAAATATAAATTTAATCTTTAGGTCCATCCAATGTCCAATTATGTTTGCTTACATAGATATCTCCCATTCTATTGGGCATTTTAGGAACAAACTCCCATCCTCTCATATGCGAATCTTTCTTGAAATATGCACAGACAGCTCCAAACATTGCCAAAGGCACACCAACTCGGAAACTTTTTGCTGTAAAAAAATGAAATGTTCATAGATATTTTGCATATAGAAAGCCTTTAAAATTTGAACTTAGGGTTACATCAAAAACTCTCAAAGTTAAAATCCTACAATTTCTTTGTCTTGAGTTACCCATTGGTATTTTAACAATTCCAATAATTAAATTAGTAAGTATATATAGAAATATTGAGGTTGATTTACATCATTGAACTTAAAAAAAATCTACTACTAGCCTGATAAATTTATATTTTATAAAAACGTCTTGCAATGATTCATTCAATAACTTTTTAAACGTCACTTAAAAGACCCAATGGGCGTTATAGGGTTAAAAGTGAGAAAACATCATTTAATCAAAAAATCACCTTAAAGACAATTTATGTTTACTTCATTTCCAATTCATTGATGCATAAATAAAAACAATATGAAAAAAAAACCCATCAAAATAATTTTCTATATCCAAATTAGAATAGGCAATCAAAAATGGTGTTACAAAGTGAGAAAACATCATTTAATCAAAAAATCACCTTAAAGACTATGTATGAATACTTTATTTCTAATCCATTGATGTATAAATCAAACCAAAATATGAAGAAAGAAATTCTAAGTTAATTTGATGAAAAAAGGTAAATAAAAAGTGATAAAATCAAATAAAAAATACCCAATAATATATTAAAACCAATAACCAAGCCTATATGAAAATAAATAATAACAGTATAGATGATATATAAGCATTCAAGTCATTGCCTAACGCCGACGACGACATCGGAATTGCTACGCCTATGTAGAGCTTTGCTATGCACGCTCGACAAAAATAGCAAAATATCTTTCAAGTTCATTAAAAACCATCAGTTTTAAGGGGGAAAAAATCTATAGAAACTTGTTCACTTTTAAGCATAGTTGTTATTCAAGAAAAATTTATAAATTAAAAAAAAAACTTCAGCATTTACCTTACCTCTTCTAAAAATATTTTAAAAGTTAATTTGAGCTATAAAACATTATTTTTTTAAAGAAAATATAATATATAGATTTTTTTATTGAAGCAAAGTTATTATTCAGCTCATTATCTATAAACTGTTAAATAAAACTAGTAATCCACGAACCGGACGGTTCAAATGTCTCGCGATGATTCACTCAGTAACTTTAAAAAAGAAATTTCTCTAAAAATATCAAATCAAAAATGGTGTTACAAAGTGAGAAAACCTCATTTTTGAAAAAAATCACCTTAGATACTTTTAAGGGGACGATTTACAAAAAACACAAACTTTTTTATTTATTAACCGATCTTCCTAAAAATTTTCACACATGTGTAAAATGTAAAATAAAAAACATTCTTCAAATATATAATTTTTGTTTTTTTTATTTTTTGTGCCTTTTTTCTTTGTTTTTTTTTTTTTTCTTCGTATATCGTACGATTTTTTTCAGGTCGCACCATTTCTTTAGTTTTGATCGTAGAACAAAAAAAAAAACATGGTTGTAGTCCTGAAACCATTGTTAACAGACCCACAGAACGGTTTTTTTCACTTTTTTTGTTTTTTATTTTTTTTATAATAA